>JAVJIF010019439.1:0-81646 GCA_038442645.1 Agave tequilana | reverse complement strand
CAAGTTGCTCTTTGCCTACCTTTCTTTGAGAGTTTTGGTAGACAGAGCTGTGCTACTCCTTCTACCAGCCAAAGAGAAGATCCCTGACGATCCCGACGGTCATCCGGTCAACGGAGAACAAGATTCACTCTCCACCGCCACTTGAAGAACCCAGCCTTAAAACAGAGGGAGGATTCAAGATTCAACATCCTCCCTCCCTTGTAACTGGAAGGAAAACAGTTTTTGTTGTAATTTTTCATCTGATGCAAGGAAACTTTACAGCGAACGCTTTTATTTCCCTTTTTTCGGCGCGTACAAGAGATGGCGACTCCGCTGGGGAATACATTTGTCACTGATGAGCAAATCGTGGCGCAAGATGACGTCCTTCGTGAGGGAAAGATGGTCGAATCGCTCGTTGTCGAGTTCGACCAGGCAAAGTACGAAGAGTTTCTCTCTTCCGGTTCCAAGAGCCCCAGGACCCGCGTCTGCCGCAGGGTCTCGACGGGGAATGCCCCGAAGCCTGATCTGAAGCTCTCTCGGTCGCTGCTGCTGCCAACTGTGCAAGCAAGATACACGCGCCAACGCCTCTCAAAAGGCCCGCGTGTCTCAGGCACAACTGCCGTTGCGACCAACCGCGCCGCGGGAACACACGCGTCAGCGTCTCTCAGGAGACCCGCGTGGTTAAAATCTCTGGTGTTCAGCATCAGGTCGTCGTTGGTCACTCTCCACCTCCACGACGCAACCGAAACGCTCAGCGTCGACAGAGGAGACGTGCGCGTCAGCTACAAGTTGGAACCTCTGGTTGTTCGACTGAGGCTGGACGCGACGTACAATCTGGCGCCTTGCCCGCGCCACGTCCAGCACGTGAAGTCCTCGTTTGGCGGCAAAACGCGAGACTCCTCAAGTTAGGTCCTCTGAAGACCAACTCACCAAACGTCAAGGTGAAGCCTCTGCGCCTCATCAAGCGCGAGAGGCACGCGCCCATAGGCGTGGGGCCAGCAGCCCATCCTCTCCAACGTCTCTGCCCCGACGCACCAAGCAGCAGCGCGGCAATCGCGTCTCGTCCCAACAGAGACGCCAGACGCGCGTCTTACAGCCGCGGTACGAAAATCGCGTCCCTGAAGCCTGCGTCCAGGCTATACAGCACATGGATGCCTCCTGTCTTCGACATTGCGAGGCTAGTCTCTTCGATCCCCTCCCATGGATTTGAGGGATTACTTGACGAAGAAAAGAAGTGCCAATCAGGTCACTTCATCATGTTGCTGCCAACGGTTCATCTCTATGCTCTCAGAGTGTCGTTGCGGATCAGGTGTGAACCAGCAGTCTTTAGTTAGACAGCTGACCCTGATTCCCCCGTCAGCCAAAAGAAGGCGTTCCCACAGAAGGAGAACCTTCTCTGACATTGAGTACCGGAGCTCACTGCGAATATGACGAGCAGGAGCAAGGGAAAACAACCTGCAGTCAGCTCGGATGAGTCTGACTCTGAACGGAGGGGGTGTATCAACACACTTGCACCCGGACTGGGGCCATCCCCCGATTGATTATAATGCCTTAGCCCATGGCATTAAAGTGAATGATTCTCACTCCGCCGTAGCGGAATCACGGGCTTCAAACTCTTCCGTTGAGAAGGAGGCCTCCGCCTACATGATAGGCACTCCTGAGGAAACGGCTAGACGTTTAGAACAAATCCAGAAGGCACAAATGGATATGATTCTTTCTCAGCAGGAATCTATCGACTCCCTCAAGCAGATGCTTGCACAGTTGCTCGAAGATAGGAGGAAATCTCCTCCTAAAAAGACGAAGGGCAAAGGGAAAAAGGGAGAAAGCTCATCTTCCGAACCTTCTGAGGAGAGGCCGCGATCTACTTCTGGTTCGTCCAAATCCTCGTCGCAAGTAAAGGGCGACCAAGACCAGGGAAAGGCTCATGCTAAAAGAATGAGTCAATTGGAGCAACGCCTCGAGGCCCTTACCAACCGTAAAGGCCTCCAAGAAGCTGGAGTGGTCCGGCCCTATCCTGCTGAATGGGACTTGGTTCCATACCCGTCCAAGTTCAAGGCTCCAACCCTTCAAGCATTCGATGGGAAAGGGTCACCCAACCAACACATCTACTACTTTAAATCCCAAACCGGGAATGTAGTAGATAACGATGCTATCCTGGCTCGTCTGTTCATCGGCACCCTAAAAGGGCTGGCCTTTGAATGGTTCATGAAGCTCCCAGAAGGTTCTATCAAGAACTGGGGCGATTTGGAGAAGCTTTTCTTAACGCGCTTCTTCGAGGATGACTCGGAGGTCAACATGCCTACCCTTTTAGCCACCAAGCAGCGAAAGGGAGAGTCCGTCAAGTCTTTCGTGGAAAGATTTCAGAACGTGGCACTCCGGTGTCCAAGCGGCATGACCCAGGCTACCCTGGTGGAAACATGCCGCCACAATCTCCAAACCTCACTCCTTGCTCAAATAGGAGTTGCTGAAAGCCGCACCTGGAAGCAATTAGTTTAACAAGGTGAACAGGCTGAGGAGATTGTCGCCCGCGTCAGAGCGGAGGAAGGTAAGCCCAGGCCTGAAAGGTCAACAAGGCGTGCGCCAGACACATCCCTCCAAGCCAAAAGGAAGGATAACTTGGCAGCGGAGATCAAGTCCCCTGTCAAACCTTAACCGGTCAAGGGAAGTGGCTCTTCAAGCCAACCACGGGCCAACAAACAGTATTCCTTCAAGGATGAACATGTCGACTCGCTCTTCAAATTACTCAACAAGAGCAACCGACTGAAGCTCCCTGAAGCTAGGCGCCCCGAGGAAGTTGGCAAAACCGACAATCCCACCTATTGTTTGTACCACAGGATGCTGGGGCACCCTACCAAAAGCTGCTACGTCTTCAAGGACATCCTTCAAGCTCTGATCGACGCGGAGGTGTTAAAGCTCCGACCAGAGCAGAAGAAGGTGACGGCCAATGTGACGTCAGTTCTCCAGTTCGGAAGACAACCCCCGACACCCTCTGGAGTAGTCCCTATCCCAAGAGGAGAGCTGAGAGTGGTCAACACAGACCCTCACCAGCAGCAAGAGAAAGGCTTGGTACCCATCCCTACACCTCAAGGGGAAATCATGTGGGTCCACCCTGACCTTGTCAATGAACAGCAATAGACTACTGTGACCACAGGAAATCCAAGGGAAGGCAAAGGCTCCATCCTGCAATGTGGTGTGTGCCTCCTCTCGAGAAGCCGAGACTGATGTTCCCTCATTAACGACTCAGAGGAGGAAACAATAGTCTTGGCCGCAGAGCCCAACCAACCAATGGTGGGAACCCGCTCGGGACAGCCGTACTTGAAGCAGTATGGCGAGATGGCAGTAACCCCTCCACAACCAGCTGTAGAGCCAACCAAGCCCTCCACGAAACAACTTGTGGAGAAACAGAAAGAAACTCGGTTTCTCGAGTTCTTTCGAAAGGTGTAGCGGAAGGATCCACGACACCTTACCGCTTTGATGTTTTGGCTCAACTGGCCAACATCCCGGCAAGCATTACCTTGTATGAACTTCTTAGACTATCAAAGTCGACCAGAGAAGCTCTACAAGAAGCTCTGACAAATGCTGAGGTCTTCATGACCCAGGTGCCGAAGGAGGAAGATGTAGAGGATTGCCTCCACACCTCCCCAAATGCTCCCTGCATTACCTTCACAGCAGATGATATGCAGGTTAAAGGGAAGCATGATCGACCCCTGTACTTCACAGGGTATATTGGATCGTCTGAGGTGAACCGCATTCAGGTAGATCCAGGGTCCGCGTTGAGCATCATGCCTCGCCGGGTCATGCAACATCTCGGGATTCCTACTCACCGTTTGAGCCCTACCCAGACGACCATTTATGGGTTCAATGCCAACAGTACCCGTCCGATGGGGAAGGTCAAGCTCAAATGTCAGATTGGAGATCTGAGGTCAGAGGTGACATGCTACGTCATAGATGCTGACACCTCCTACAACTTGCTGCTGGGACGACCGTGGATTCATCGCAACTCCATCGTTCCCTCTACTCTCCACCAAGTCATGAAATATATTTACGGGAGTGGAAACGTGCGAACGTTGATTGCGGAGAGGCATCCGTTCAAGGGAGTGGAGAATTATTTCACAGATTCCCTCCTATATCAGGAATCTGTAGAAATAGATGAAGTCCCGCAACCAGAAGAACCAGACTCTGGCAATGAAGCCGACACCGAGCTGGAAGAAGATGAGTGCGTGTGGGAGCTGGATCACCTGTAATGGGAATTAATAAGCCCGATGTTGATAATACCTCCGCTGATGATGAAGGCGGATGGTACATTAATGAAGAATTAGATTTAGCGTATTTTTCTGTGTTTGCTTCTGATTCAATACCGTCAGATACTAGCACTGATGTAGATGATGACCTCTGGTCGGCAATGGATGCTTTGACATCGTTGCATGTACCAGTAAAATCATCCTTCGGGACATACCAAGAGAATGGTAATGCGCAAGAATCTATATTTATGGTTCTAGCCAGACGGAAAGGCCAAAAACCAATTCTTTTTGGGCGAATCTCGTCTGAACCAACGCCCCGCGAAGAATCAGAAGGCGAGGAGGAATCCCCTCAGTTCGGTCATTATGAACCAAAAGCACTCAGAATGATGAAAAACATGGGGTATGATCTAACCAACAGACCCGGGTTGAACTTCGGCAAAGGAAGGAGAACGCTACTTCGATCCTTTGTGCCGAAAGGGAAAGCCCCCGATTATTATCATCGGACGCGCCGGGGGTTGGGCTATGTATCGACTCCGATCCCATCAGCCTCTGATTCTGGAGGGCCATCAGGTCATAATTACTCTTCAGACACGTCATCGTGGGAGTCGGATGTCAGTGTCGGCAACATCTTCAGAGAACTTTCAGTGAACATGGTCTCAACAAGCCACCTGGAAGACGGGGATGAAGAAATGATCCAATCTGATACAGATCCTTGGATCAAACATTTAAATACTCTTTGGGATACCCGCTTTGAACAGCGCGAGCCACCCACAGAAGACAAGGTTGTTCAAGTCAATCTAGGAGATGAGGCCAATCCTAAGCCCATCTTCATAAGTGACGGCCTGTCACCATCGGAGAAGAAGGATCTAATATCTCTTGTACAAGAGTATATAGACGTCTTCGCCTGGAATTACGAGGACATGCCTGGACTTGATCCTCAAGTGGCTATGCACCGCCTCAACATCAATCCGGACGCAAAACCTGTCAAACAACAGCAGTGACGGTTCCGTCCAGAAATAATGGAGGTAATTCAATCAGAAGTCAGAAAACTTATTGATTCTGGCTTCATCAGGGAAGAACAACATCCCGACTGGGTAGCCAACATTGTCCCAGTTGCCAAGAAGAACGGGAAGATCCGGATCTGCATCGACTTCCGTGATCTAAACGAGGCTTGCCCCAAAGACGAATTCCCACTGCCAATCACAGATGTCATGATTGACAATACTTGTGGATTCGAACGAATGTCCTTCATGGATGGATTCTCAGGATACAATCAAATTAAAATGTATCCTGATGACGAAAAGCATACCTCTTCAGGACACCTCTAGGGGTATATTGCTATACCGTCATGCCCTTCGGACTGAAGAATGCAGGGGCAACATATCAAAGGGCCATGAATGCCATTTTCCATCAGCAAATACGCAAAACGGTGGAGTGTTATGTTGACGACATCGCGGTAAAAAGCCGCACTAAAGATGATCACATATCCGACCTGAAGGTTGTTTTGATATCATGCGGGCTCATCAATTGAAGATGAATCCCACCAAGTCCTTCCTGGGGGTGGCCAGTGGCAAATTCCTAGGATTTGTTGTAACTTCCACAGGAATCCATTTGGACCCTGAAAAGATCCGCGCTATCCAGGAGATGCAACCCCGAGAAGCCTCAAGGAGCTCAGGGGATTGCAAGGACGATTGGCGTACATCCGCAGGTTTATATCAAACCTCTCCGGAAGATGCCACCCCTTCACAAATTAATGAAGAAGGGTGTCTCGTTCATTTGGGGCGACGCTTGCCAACAAGCGTTCAAGGAAATTAAACAATACCTCACCCAACCACCAGTCTTTGCAGCTCCGGTATTCGGAAAACCTTTCCTGGTATACGTCCGAGCAATGGATCATTCTTTGGGAGCTCTACTAGCTCAGAATGATGATCAAGGACGAGAACAAGCAATCTACTATTTGAGTAGAATAATGATCGGAGCCGAACATCGGTACAACCCGATCGGGAAGGAATGTTTGGCGTTGGTGTTCGCTGTTCAGAAAATGCGACACTATTGGTAGGCCAAACTATAAACGTCATATCAAAAGTCAACCCCTGAGGTTACTTGTGACTAAGCCTTCATCATTGAACCGCCGGCTGGCAAAATGGGCCATATTGCTATCCCAATATGAGATGCACTTTTTACCACAAAAGGCCATTAAAGGACAAGCGGTGGCGGATTTCCTGGCTGAGCATCCAGATTCAAGGGCAACCAAACTTTATGACGATCTCCCAGATGAGGTCGCTGAAGCCTGCCTAACTCAGACATCGTTCGAAAGTCAAGTATGGCAACTCTTCTTTGACGGTGCATCCAGAACAAGCCCAAAAGGACACATCGTAGCGGGGGTAGGAGTAGTACTCGTCTCGCCACAGAACTATGTGATTCCTCGAGTTGTCTCGCTAACTGAGCCTTGCTCCAACAATGTAGCGGAGTACAACGCTCTCCTGATTGGTATGCAGTTCGCCGATGAGATTGGCGTTAAAAATCTCGAGGCATACGGTGACTCCAAACTCATTGTTAGCCAAGTTTGCGGGGAGTACGAAGTCAGACATGAGGACCTAGTACCCTACTACAACGCAACTATTCACATGGCCGAGAGGTTCACAAACTTCTACATCGACCATGTACCGCGCAGGCAAAATGCGCATGCAGATGCACTCACGTCCCTCGCGGCCTCCTTAGCTCTTCCAGCTGGAGCAATGGAGAAAGTATTCGTCTACAGCCACGACCTGTATTGCCCGAGAACTGTCCTCGAAGACTATCAGGAGTCAAAGGGAGAGTGTCAAGGCAAAGAAGCGCTGGAATTGTCAACCGGGCCAGAGCTTAAAGACTGGCGATTCCCTTATATCGACTATGTCTTGTACGACATCCTGCCTGAGGACACCAAGGAAGCGGCTGCCATTCGAAGGAAAGCTCCTAAATTTTACTACAATGCGATTACACGAACATTGTATCGTCGATCGCATGACGGGGTCTTGCTCCGGTGCCTCTCACCAAAGGAGGCTCAAGAGGTATTGAAAGAAGCCCACGACGGCATGTGTGGAGCCCACCAACCCGGCCCAAAATTGGCACATCGACTCCAAAGGTTGGGTTACTATTGGCCCAAGATGATTGCCGACGCCGTCACTTATGCTAAACGATGTCACGCCTGCCAAGTGCATGGCGATTTCATCCATCAAGCACCCGGGTACCTTCACTTTACAACCTCTACCTGACCATTTGAAATGTGGGGGATGGACGTAGTTGGCCCTATCAGCCCGCCGTCATCGAAAGGACATCGGTTTATTTTGACAATAACCGATTACTTCTCCAAATGGGCCGAGGCCATTCCTTTGAAGGAAGTAAAATCGTCTAACGTGATCAAGTTTGTGAAGCATCACGTTATTTACCGTTTTGGTGTACCTCGGCGAATTGTCCATGACAATGGACCCCAGTTCATCAGCCAGGCTTTCCAGAGATTCTGCGCTAAGTTCAGAATCCAGAGTGTGTCCTCAACGGCATACTATCCTGCCGCTAATGGCCTCGCAGAAGCTTTCAATAAGACCATTGGCAAGCTTCTCAAGAAATTCGTATCGAAAAGTCAACGGGACTGGGACGACAAGTTAGGTGAATGCTTATGGGCCTATCGCACAACTGTGCGAACCCCGACTAAAGCCACGCCGTTTTCTTTGGTATACGGGTGTGAAGCCGTGCTTCCACTAGAAATCCAAATTCCATCTCTACGCGTCGCCTTGACAGCAGAGATGACAACAGAGGAGAAGCATCGACAGCGACTCCAAGAATTAGAAGCCTTAGATGACAAACGTCTGCAGGCCCAGCAACAAATCGAGCTTTACCAAGCTCGAATCACCAGAGCCTTCAACAAGAAAGTTAAAATGCTAACTTTCAAGAAAGGCGATCTTGTCTTAGCCGTCAAAAGACCCATGGTAATGACGCACAAGACAAAAGGAAAATTCCAACCCAAATGGGAAGGGCCATTTGTAGTAGAGTCAGTCTACTCAAATGGATCGTATCGCCTCATTACTTCAAATGGCGATACACTCATGATGCCGATCAATGGCAGATTCTTGAAGAAGTACTATCCTTAATAGTACTCCTCCCCCGATCAAGTTAAAAGTGCACCTCTGATCAAAACAAGAAGAGCTTCTTCATTAACATCCGACGCCTCCGACGGCTAAGGATAGAGGAAAATGTTGGCTTCTAAGCCCAACATAAGTCTTCGACAACTCATCATGCTGAGGGGAATAGCATGGCTAGCCCAGCTCAAACGATAGTTGGTAAAGGCACCTCAAATCCGTTGATAGCTGAGGGTTTGCTAAAAATCCTAAGTGGACTCAATTCCACTCTCCCCTCCAAAATCCCTTACCAATTCTCATCCAC
This sequence comes from Agave tequilana, assembly GCA_038442645.1. Taxonomy (NCBI): domain Eukaryota; kingdom Viridiplantae; phylum Streptophyta; class Magnoliopsida; order Asparagales; family Asparagaceae; genus Agave; species Agave tequilana. The sequence continues at coordinate 73,007 of JAVJIF010019439.1, read as the reverse complement.
AGAATGGTAAATCTACAAAATACAGTTGTTGTCAAGTTAACACTATACCTCTGACATTCCAAACTCCACTTGTCAATTCTCATCAATAGGATGACAGGTCCTCAAATTGCTCATATCGCAATCAACTTCTGTCAAGTTAATACCACACCTCTGACAAATTACTGTTAAGTTAACACTATACTTCTAAACAGTACATCGAGTTTCTATCAAGTTAATATCACACCTCTGACAGTCACCTTTCTTCAGACTTCCGTATTGAAGCTGAAACGAATGATGCTAAGTTAACACTACACCTCTAGCATCTAAGTCATTGCTAAGTTCAACAATACACCTATGGCCATGACTTTTCCTCGACTTCCTTATCCAAGCCGAGATGACCAATGCTAAGTTCCACATTACACCTCTAGCATTACCCTCACTGTCAAGTTAAACATCACACCTATGTCAGTGACACTCTCAGTTTTCCCAAAACAAAACTGAAATACTTTTGAGTCAAGTTAATATTACACCTCTGACTCACATCCTTGTCAAGTTAACATCACACTTCTGACAAGACTACTTTCAACCCGTTAAGTTAACATCACACCTCTAACGGTAAAGACTTCCCTAATTTCCCCATAAGTCTAGTCTTACTTGTTATTCTCTTCAATAGAATAACAAGTCTACCTAAAAACATTGTTAGGTTAACACTACACCATTGACAGTGTTTCCATCAACTCCCCGCTGAACTTAATCAAGTTGATCCAAACCCTGATAAAAGTTCACCTTCCCTGGGGGTACGTGTTCCACCTGTCACTTTTTTTTATAAAGTGGCTGGTCCACCAAACATTATTTCATCTCTGTCAAGTTAATATTACACCTCTGACAGTATTGTGAAAGTTCCTTAAATAGGATCTTTCCCTACAAAATTTGACTTATTAAGATTATCATCATAATTTTGACGAAGTCAAAGATTTTCTGCTTCTATGCGTCTAACTGAAGACAAAAGGTTCAAGACAATAGAAAGAGGTAAAAAGAAAAATGTCACATTTATTTATATCCAGGCATATGAAAGTGATACAAAACGCTCTCTTATACAATAAGATTGAGTGTTACAATTAAGGAGTACAAAGAAGTCCCTCTCTCTCTCAGAGGCCGTACTCACTCCTTGAAGCCGCATCTGATTCCAAGTGTAAGATGTTTGGAAGGGCGCCAAAATAGAATCAGACATTGTGGCAACGATCAGAAGCTGGTTGCACCACGATGCATGATGTAAACATCGAAAGAGCCCTATCTGACTAAGCTAAGAGCAATGGTGTTCTTGAGATCCGGTGGCAGCAGAAAGCCCTGCAACCCTTCATTTATGAGCATCTCTCTCGCCATAAGGCCATCCAACAAATATGGAGTCTCCTCGATGTCACTTCTGGGGTGAGAGAGGAAGGGGATGCTATCTGCCACTATATCCACCGTAACCCCCTCGCCGCCATACTCACTCTGACCATCCCTTGCCAGCAGGCATGACTGGTGCATTGGATCTGAAGAGAACTTGGCGAGGGTTAAGTCCCCGTCAGGGACATAATATATTCCCTTGTGGACGACGGGGACCATAATATATTCCCTTGTGGATGAACATCGAACGAGTTCGCCGGCCGAAATATTCTTCCAGGGGCCCAGCGAACCTGAAAAAGGACAATCAAGCCTACCTGCAAGAAGCAAACAAAGGAATTAGACAATTCAGAACTTAGTAGACTTCGACAGAAGAAAACTAAGTCACAAACGCGGTTATTGCTGAAGACTGTAGACGCGGGAATGACCCACGCAGTGAGCCAAACTTCCGCGGTGGCAGAAACAGACGCGAGTTAAAACTGTGATACACGCAGGGTTCAAACGCAGTCCAATTTTTTGCATCTGCGTCTAACACACACGCGCGAAAAGACTCAGACGCCGAAAAAATTGCCATCTCCCTGTTGAATGAACAGGAGTTGCAAGATTCGGGTCTGAAACCTTCAACCCGAGTTGGAATCATCCAAATCAGTGGCCTTAAAACGCGAGCTTCATGAGCAAAGCCAGCGCCAAGTGCCAAAGACTTCTGTGCTCGCGTCCAGAGAAGTTCAAGTCGATGGCGCAAATTCCAGAAGAGGAATGCACCAACCACGACTTCGCAAGAAAGTCCAGATGATATCTCTCTAAGAGATATACTAAAATTCAAAATTGGTTGGGACTAAAAAGGTCATGGCAAGTCGGGACGGCATACCCGCAGAGGCCTCTATCAAGAGTTGAACTCTCTGCATTAGAACGTGGACATAAAAGGAGTTCAGAGAGACGCTTTCTGTTATTGAAATCACTTGACAGTGGTAATCTTCTGAAGAGACCAAACAGAAGCATGAAAGCTCTGGGTCATCTTCATCCATGGAGGCAAACCCCCGGTGAAGTCCTTGAAGGGAGAAGACAGAAACTCTCAGTGCACTCGCTGGCAAAAGAAAATAGTCCAAGTATAGACTGCTAAAGGGAGAGGGTGAGCCCTATTTATAGGCAGCCCCTGATAACTGTCATTAATGGTTCATTAATCAAAACCGTCGGCCTTAGTGACCGCACGACCGTCAAAGTCCAATAGGAGTCTGACGCGTGGAACGTTGCTTCGGGAAGCGTCGCAGACGCTGGTCTCAAACCGCCCGCGCCGGTTTTGCATTAAAAAGCATTAACGCCTAAGCCCAATGAAGAACTGACGCGTGGACAAACTGCTTCGGGAAACAACGGACGACCCGGTTTCCCAATCGTCAGTGAAGACTTGACGTTCAAAGATCTCATGAAATCTTTAAGTCAGGCCGCATTTAACGCCTGGGAAGTTACATCAAGACGCAGATGAGAAAGCCGCGTCCAGGAATCCGCGTCCGCTTTTCAGACTGAATGACGTCCACCTACATTCCAGAGGAATGTTCGCGTGACCCAAAGTTGCGTCCCTTCAGCTAACGGGGCCCATTTTAAGGGAAAGCACTTAACTCAGCAAAAAGACTTAGGCCATTGTGGGATTAGTCGGAAAATGCGCAAGGCTGCGTCCCTCGCGTCCGCTCAAACCGCATCTTCATCAGAGGAGCTGCGTCTTCATGGGTAGTGATGGTTTTTGCACCTAGTCAAAAGACCCAGCGCTGCATCCTTAAGGACTGCGACCAGTGAGTCACACTCAAAAAACTGCGTCCTTCACGTCCACTTGAACCGCGTCTTCATTAGCAGGACGGATTCGCGTTTCTCTCTGTGAAATGACGCCGCGTCTCAGCAAAAGGACTTGGTTCTGCCTAAGTTCCTATGAAATGATGACTGCGTCTCTCTCTATGATTTGATGCCGCGTTTCATCAGAAAAACTTAGTTCTATCTAGGTTCCTATGAATCAATGCCGCGTCTCATCAAGAAGACTTGAGTCAACGCCGCGTTTCATTAAAAGAAGTTGAATTCATCTACAGCAAGGCAATAAAGATGGAACAAGAACTTCAAAGACTTTTACTATTCAAAAGAAAAAATGGTAAAAGCAAGTACAAACACTCTTAGTAAAACAGAGTGTCCTTTTCTTTACCAAAAAAAAAGGGGAAGGCTACAAGTCCTGGTTCGCCAAGGAACGGATTTGCTCTCTAAGGCGATGTATCTTATGTTGACGCGCCTTCTCTGCCTCCATGAGAGCTTGGGCCCGCAGGTCCGCCTCAGATAAAAATCCCTGCGCTTGTACTCGGAGGGATTCCAACTCGGACGAACGAACAGAGAGGTTTGCTTCAACTTGCGCCTTGGCAGCCTCTAACTCCGCTAGCCTCTTTTCAGAGGTAGCAAGCTTCTGTTCGTTAAAAGCAATCATAGCCTCAGCCCTGGCTATAGCAGCCCGAGAGTCAAGGATAGCCTGCTTTGCAGCCTGTATGATCATGACAGATTCCTTGGACTCAACCGCTAGCCTTTGATGCTCAGCCTGGAAACCTTCAAGAAGACGGGTGTTATCGGTTATCTTCTCCTCCACCTTCCTTCGCTCCTGCTCTTGAGCAGCAAGGAGCTATTCAGAGTTTCCTGGGCTTCGTGGAATGAGCCGGCATCCTCTAGGGATCGAAGCTCTCTCAGGTCTTGTCCCAGCTGCTCCACCACCAGCAGACACGCCTGGGCTAGCGAAGGGCCTCCGGCCAACTTGATGTTCTCGGCCAAGTTTCCGAGAAACATCCGGGCGAATTCAAAGGAGCTACCCCCAGACAGGATGAAATCGATGCATGATCGCATCGAGTCAAAGAACTGCTGCACCGTTTTGCGCGTCAGGAACTCCATAGTATCATCGCCCGAGGTGCTCCCCGACCCCCTTTCTATCACGGGGTGAGGGATGTAAGCCGGCTCTTCTCGCGCAAGAGTCGGGCTGACCACCGGTACGGCAGGAGCAAGAGTAGCCACTAGCGCTTCTGGGGTGCTACCTTTGCAGGAACCTCCACAGCTGATGACAGAGCAGTGAGCTCGACCTCCTCAGAAACCTTGGCCGAAGCTTGAGCTGTGTAGCCTTCCGGAGGGGCACTGACCGTCAGACTCTCCACCTGAGCCCCCCCAGTTCTCTCTGCAAATTATCTCAATATCAGCTACAATGGTGAAAAGAGAAACATTCAAGACATCAACACTTCCTTACCAAGTTGGAGGTCCAGAGATGTCGAATTCTCGGGCGAATCCTGCAGAGTAGAAGTCTCCCTGGCTTCAGTGGTTGCCTCCTCGTCCTGCAGAGTGGGAGTCTCCCCGATTTCAGTAGTTGCCTTCTCTGGAGGCATCTCGGCGGCTGGAGCCTCAACTCCTTCCGGCTGGGTCAACTCTTGCACCATCTCCTCGATATGCGAGGAGGTTGCAGCCTCAATATCCTCGGCCAACCCTGCAGCATAAAAGGAGAATGTCAAAACCTCCTCTTCAAAATGAAAAGAGAAATCAAGTCAGAAGGTTAAAAGAGTACCTTCAGCGGGAATAACTGCCGCCAGTGGTGATGCCGTCAACGGCTCGCACCCATGTATTTCCTCCTCCGAGATGTGTGAGAATTTACTCGGATCAGGAGGAGCGGGTTCGTCACCATAGTCGACCTCATCCTCAAAATCGCTTCCCTCTGCGGATAAGGAAGACGACAGTTCAACGCGAGAGGCCTCGGTAGCCGGAGCCTTGCCACTAATTACCCCAGTGGTAGGGCTGGGGTCAACTGTCCGAGGACTGGAGATGAACACACTTGGAGACCCAGGTTGTTGTGCCTCATCTCTCCTTTCATGAGCAGGGGAAGACCCGGGCTGAGTTGAGACTCCTGCAATCTCAACATCTCTCCTTTCGTGAGCTGAGGAAAACTCGGGCTGAGCTGAGACCCCCAGAATCTCAACATCACCCCCGCTCATGATGTCGACTTCGAACTGCTCGGCCTCGTCAGCAGCGGTCGGTTCGCAGCAGGCTCCGCTTCCTCCACAATCCTGGGGCCCCTGCTGCGTAACCTGCGAGCAGGGATTAAGGGGGCATCATCCTCATCTGCCTCTTCTTCCCTCGGTTCCCCAACACCAGCAGGGATGTCTTCGGATAGAGAAACTTCGGCCGTCAAGTCTCTCCGGACCTTCTTTGGGGCAGGGTCAGCAGTGGAAGAAGAGCCTCGAGCACGCTTACTCACCACTTGTCGAGCCTTTGTTGCTCGTGGCTCCTCCCTCGACCCTCTCCCGACTTCCCTCAGAGCCTTCAGATATTGCTCGACGCCTCGCGAGCGTTTACCGGACCCCGACCTTGCTTCGAAATTTGCATTGATACTCTCAATGCACGAATACTCCGGAACAAAGTATGGTGTCTGGTTGACCTGGAAGTACCAGGTACAGAAGCTGAAGCTTGTGCGGCCCTTTGGCTCCTTGATAGGTAGACGGAAAGTTGCTTCCGTCCCTCCGGCTACGCTATAGTACCAAGCCCGAGCACCTTCGAACAAGTTCCCACTGAAGGCGAGTCGAGCATTGGGGTTACCGACGTAGAGTTGATCATAGCCGAACTGTCGGGCGAAGCGACTCGGCATATATGGCTCGATCGTGCATGAGGTCCCTTGCCGGAAAAGCACGTACCCAGGCAGGATGTTAACCAACCACCAGAAAATCCCCGTTGACAGCCTAGTGAAATCATCTTGGCCTGCGGAGTCAGTAAATAGTTCCCCGAAAGATGCACCAGGAATCTCGGGGAAGCAGCGGTTAAGCTGGTAGTTCGAAGCAGACAGAATGCACTTTCGAACGTAATACATGTAAGTATTACACCAGTCAGAACCCTCCAACCGCTGTACAAAAGGGAGGAAACCCTCACTCCAAGGCACCGGCGTCATCAGAGAGGGGCAGTGCATCACGTACCAAGCCATTAAGTACGTGTAGGGCAGCTCGACCCGAGGGTTGGGGCGCTTCACCGTCGGCTTCCCCTCTGAGGCAACGACCGGCTTGTCATGGGAGTCGACAGCCTTCCCTGCCTCGCAGAAAGTCTGGGTTAACGCCCGCAACCCGCTTTGAATGCCAGCCGCCATGGCTGGGAGAAGGGCTATGGGACTGCCATAGGCCAGGAGCACCGCCGGGTACACTACATCGGCAACAATGACTTCATGTGGCAGCGTGGGTACCACACAGCGCTTCAACCACAGCATTAAGAAGCCCGCCAACAGTGCTCGATCGGAGATAGGAATCCGGGCTTGATGATGAAAGCTTTCAAAAGCCATGTCAGGTTCGAAAACATCCTCGTTCGAAACCGTGGTGTAGAAGCCTTCAGAAGCCTTAACCCTGTCGTCAATCTCCTTGTCGGAGCTGGGAGCCAGTCGGGTTACCGGATGGTCTTTCTTATTGATACGTTAAACAAGTAGCTGGCCCAAGACAGCTGCTTGACTCCTCCCGACCTCCAAGAGGTTACCTGACCGCAAATGTGGAAGTGACATAACACCTCCCAATAAGTCTCGTACACTTGAGGAGACCCTTTCTTCATAAGGTTGAGCTCCTCAGTGGTTGGAACATACTCCTCATAGGGAGAGTCCCCTGTTGCCAGCCCCGAGACCTCATGCAACTCGTCAGGGCAAGGCCCATCTCTCCGACCGGAGTGAAGAATGTCCCCGTCAAAGGATTGTAACGCTCCAGGATCCCGAAGAAGTTCTGAGAACTCGGTGGGATACCATACTGAACGGCCCTGACTGCTTGGTACAAATCCGTTTGCTCCAACAAGTCCCTAAGGTCGGCAAGGACCAAGCTCACCATCCTGCCCCACCAATACTTCTCGGTGGAATGAACCCACCCGGGCGAACGGAACTCAACCGGAAAATCACCCTCCACTTTCATGAATGCGTTAAGGAAAGTGGTGCCAAGTTTTGGTGTTTCTCCAACTGGGGGCTCAGTCCTGAGCGACCCGGGGAACAGGCCGAGAACCGCCCTATCATGACTATCATGACGGTATACCCTTTTGGAGCCTAAGTCACGGAGAGTAATCTCAGGGACATATCGGGAAAGGTCCCATTTCATCTTCCGAGGGACGGACATGTGCTGGAGATAAGACAGCGGGTACATCCTCTCCATGTCCGGAAGAAAGAATCTTCTATCCCCTATCTGGCGGAGCCATTTATAATCTCCGTCATACATGGAATAGCCGCCATCGCCGATATGGTCTCCAAAGAAGAAGGCAGGCTTCTCCAGCGGAACGCGAGCATCCGTTGTGAATGCTGCATCAGTCATAAGCTCCCGAAAAGTTGTCATGTCAACATTGGAGAGCCTTTTCTTGCGCTCCTGTGACCTGTCAGCAGTCACAGGTACAGTCCTTTGCAGCACAAAGGTTAAATCATGGTCGGCACCACCTACGTGCCCAAAGTGGCGCTTCTTGGCGAGTGGGGCAGAAGAGTGTGGCACTGCAAAAGAAAAGGACACTTGATCAGACATCTTATCAGAAACAAAAAAAATGTTAAGTGTCTATAGTCCAGACGCAGAAAAGATACTGGACGCAGAAATTATCAAAATTCGCGTCTAGACTTGAGAATCCGCGTCCAGACGCAGAAGAGACACTGGACGCAGGAATTATCAAAATCTGCGTCCAGACCTGCAAATCCGCGTCCAGATGTGAGGCCCGCAGGATCAAGCCCGCGTTTTGAAAACCAAGACTTATGAAAAATCTCTAAAATACTTGGGCTCAGGTGCCAAATTCATAAAAAATCAGCACCTGATGTCATAGAACGCAAGGATCAAGTCCGCGTCCGAACCCTTCACAATTAGAAATATTCTAAGTGAAGAATCCGAAATGCAGGGCTCACTGGCACCGGGTCATCAAACCCGCGCCTTGGTTATCAACTCAAAGACCGCGTCTGAGACCGCGTCTGAGAATCAAACACGGTTTATATTCTGTGTTGATGGTTCTCCTCAAAAAAAAAAAAGATTTTTTTTAGGGGTTCCATGAACTTCCATTAATGGTGAAGGTTAAGCCTAAACGGTATTATACCTGGGAAATGGACTTCCTGCGCGGAGGAACCGCCCCTCTGGGCCTCGGTGACGGCCGCCTTTGAGGATGATGCGGTTGGCTTGGCCTTGGGTGCCATTGGTGATCAAGAGTCCGATGAAGGAGAAATGGAAAGTGATGAACAAAGATCCTCTTTCTAAAACCCTAACAGATGCGCTTGGAGAAGAAGAGGATATCTCTCTGACTGTTGCCATTTATAGGCACGAAGATTCGCAAAGATACGCGGCGCGTGGCTCGATTGGTTCGGCATCGAGTCATTGCTTGACACGTGGACAGCGCATTTAATACAGCGTGAAGTTCGCGCACCAAAAAGAGTTGTCCCGTCGGTTCCCCAGAACAAGTGGCGGTGCACTCATGACATGGCACGGATTCGCACCCAATAGGCGCGCCTCTTCGATGGACGTGCCCCGTCAGCACAAGCCATAGTCGCGTCCAGAAAGTCGCGTCCTCACCCAACAGGCGCGTCTCTCTGAAGTTCACATCCTTCCAATCCGGCCTAGCATCGCGTCTGCCCAATGGAATATCAGTCGCGTTTTCCATTTCCAAAAGGCGCACCCCATGAAAGTCGCGTCGTTAAAGCAGTACTATCCCTGCGTCTCAAAAAGAGCTGGCGTTCAGTCCTTGCTTCTGCAAAATCAGTTCAACAGTACACTGGCACAAGCAGACGATCGTCCACTCCTGGCTTAAAGTGCACCCATGACAGACTAAAAGCAATCGGGGAGGTTTAGACTGTGTATTTAGACACTCAACACGATCAACTCTGGTGGCCTCAAAGAGTTCAACAATACACTCACAAAGACCAACTCCAGATAAGATTAAACCCGGAGTATTAACAGTCCAGTCATAGAGGTGAATTCAGCTAGAGTCTAAAGTATTTCGAAATCCGTCCCAGTTAACTGCGGAATATCGAAAACTTTGGAGGGGGTTCTGTAGGTTGTCTAAAAATCACTAAAAGACAAGCCATTAAAAGGCAGAGTTTCAGACTCAAGGCGCGAAGGCTCAACACCCGCGTCTCAGCACCAAGGCGCGAGGGTCCAAACCCGCGTCTCAGCGTCAAGGCGCGTGGGCTCAACACCCGCGTCTCAGCACCAAGGCGCGAGGGTCCAAACCCGCGTCTCAGCATCAAGGCGCGTGGGCTCAACACCCGCGTCTCAACATCAAGGCGCGAGGGTCCAAAACCCGCGTCTCAACTTCAAGGCGCGTGGGCTCAAAACCCGCGTCTCAGCAGCTCCAAGGCGCGTGGGTTGACACCCGCGTCTCAGTTGTAACCGTCCCGGTTATAGGGTCAATCACGGCCCACATAACGGGGAAAGTTAGCCCTCATTGTGGAGTGTTTTCAGGAGGCACGTACGCCCCTGAAACCTCTATAAATAGCCTCGCCGCTATAAGGAGACACACACACGGTCGGCCAATAAAAGAGGGAGGAGAAAAGAAAGAGAGTAAAGCCCTTCAGAGAACTTGCTACGTACAAGTTGCTCTTTGCCTACCTTCTCTTTGAGAGTTTTGGTAGACAGAGCTGTGCTACTCCTTCTACCAGCCAAAGAGAAGATCCCTGACGATCCCGACGGTCATCCGGTCAACGGAGAACAAGATTCACTCTCCACCGCCACTTGAAGAACCCAGCCTTAAACAAAGGGAGGATTCAAGATTCAACATCCTCCCTCCCTTGTAACTGGAAGGAAAACAGTTTTTATTGTAATTTTTCATCTGATTCAAGGAAACTTTACAGCGAACGCTTTTATTTCCCTTTTTCCGGCGCGTACACCCGTGAGACCCGATTCAAAAAGAACCAGGCCGGGTAGGGAACCTGAACTCGAACCCGGGCCCGGGCCCGAGCCCGGCCCGGCACGGCCGGCCGGCCGCCGCCGCCGCCGCCAGTGGCGCGCGCGCGCGCGCATGTGCGGGCATGGTTTCCTCCCAATCGCGCGCGAAAACTCTAAGTACCCAAAGGGCACGCCCTTTGTTCCAATTTTCTCTATTTAAACACTACAAACTTTCATCTCATGGCCAATGTAAGACTAAATGCCTTTAGCTACCTTTAGTCCCATTTTGGCTTAAATTAGACAATCTTTAGACTTGAATATCTCATTCATTCGAAGTCGGAATTGAACATGTGAATATACCACGTTCATCCCCAATGGAAGGAGAACACACTCCAACCATCATCCAATTGATTCGATCAACAGATCTCGCCGTAATTCAATTCAAAGATTCACATATATATTCTTCATATTCCAACAATCCCCCACAATGAATGGAGATTCAAGGAATTGACACACAAAGAGACTGACTCTATTGTGAAAGGTACTTTAGAAAAGAAACTGCATCAGGATAGGTGAACTAGGTCTTGAACCTTCCATAGCGAAAGCTTTATCGGACTTACTGGCTAATAAGTGAACTAGGTCTTGAACTGTTAGCCGTTAGTGTAAGCCAAGTCAACAAGCTTCACACAGTGACTTTCCAAATCAACTTTGGTTCTCGGTTGTGTCCATTTTGGCCCTAGACATTCTTGGTTTCAGAGAGTATCTTTAAGGAATAACAGCCTCCATAGAAATTCCCAAAGAGCCGACCCAACTCTATACTGACATAGGTGATCGTCCTATTAAGAGTAGTCTACTCTACTCCACTTGTTTAGTAACAAGATATAGGCATCATTAAAAGCGTTAAGATTATCCTTAATCCACTTGTAGAAAAGCACTTATGTGCACCTTAGGAATAGATTGGAGTCAAGCTCCCAAGTGCTTTCTTGCTGAGTCAATCATAACTAGTTTTTCCTCTTGAACTTAGTCTGTGGGATCTCCAGTCGCTAAGTGAGGTTTCCATTAAGCTGACTCGGTAAGGTTAGGCTTTTAGACCCATTCCCCTCGATGCGCAGTTTATACGCTCTCCACTTAAACCTTTAGTAAGCAGATCCGCTAAATTATCTTTTGATGAGATAAAGTCAAATAGAGATAATTCCATTTGAGAGCAACTGCTTCACAGTATTATGTCTACGACGAATATGTTTAGACTTACCATTGTATATAACATTTTTTACCCTAGATATAGCAGCTTGATTATCGCAGTGTATGCATATAGCGGGCACTGGCTTTTGCCATAATGGTATATCTTCCAAAAATTGTCGAAGCCATTCTGCTTCTTCTCCGGCCTTATCTAAGGCTATGAATTCCGATTCCATAGTGGAACGGGTAATACATGTTTGCTTAGAAGATTTTCAAGATACCGCTGCTCCTCCTAGAGTAAATACGTATCCGCTAGTTGATTTTGATTCCTCAGAATCTGCAATCCAATTAGCATCACTGTATCCTTCAAGTACAGGTGGATACTGTCCATATCTCAAGGCATATTCCTTGGTATGCGATACGTAACCCAATACTCGTAGTAGAGCAGTCCAATGTTGATCACTAGGATTACTAGTGTATCTGCTTAACTTGCTTACAGCGTAAGCAATATCGGGTCTAGTACAATTCATCAAATACATTAGACTTCCGATAATCTGAGAATACTCCAACTGGCGTATTCCAGTTCCTGTATTCTTATGAAGGTGGACGTGTGGGAGAAAAGGATTTGTATTCTCTTTTATCCCATGATCCTTGAATCTTTCTATCATCTTATCCACGTAGTGAGATTGAGATAGACTGATTCCATCTGGTGTTCTGGTGATTTTAATTCCTAAAATTACATCAGCAACCCCCAGATCCTTCATGTCAAAACTGTTGGATAACATTCTTTTAGTGGACTTAATAATTTCAATATTAGTCTCAAGTATCAACATGTCGTCTACATAAAGACAAACAATGATACATGCATTTTCAACTGTTTTAGTGTAAACACACTTATCGCATTCATTGATAGTGAATCTATTTTTGATCATGACACTATCAAATTTCTCATGCCATTGTTTTGGAGCCTACTTTAGACCGTATAAGGATTTTACCAATTTACACACTTTGTGTTCTTGGCCCTTTACTATAAATCCTTCAGGTTGCTCCATATATATTTCTTCATTCAATTCACCATTTAAGAATGCAGTCTTGACATCCATTTGATGGATATCTAAGTTATACAATACTGCAATTGCAATCAACATCCGAATGGATGTTATTCTTATTACTGGTGAATAAGTATCGAAGTAGTCAAGTCCTTCTTTTTGTCGATAACCCTTGGCTACCAATCTAGCCTTGTACTTATCGATAGATCTATCGAGTTTTAATTTTCTTTTGAAAATCCACTTACACCCAATTGGTTTACTGCCAGGAGGCAAGTTCACCAATTCCCAAGTATGATTACTTAGTATGGATTTTATTTCGCTATTTATAGCTTCTTTCCACATTTGTGCTTCTGGGGTTGACATGGCCTGTTTAAATGTTTGAGGCTCGCTTTCAATAGCGTATGCTATGAAATCTGGACCAAAATATTTTGAGATTCTAGATCTCTGACTTCTTCTTGGTTCAATTTCCGCATTAACAATCGGTTCCTCGGGGCTTTCGTCCCTGAATGCCATCTCATGTATTCTTTTCCCAGAAGTCTTATCTGTTTCCCGTTTATATGGAAAAATATCTTCAAAGAACACAGCATCTCTAGATTCGATAATCATGTTTACATGAATATCTGGTATTTCTGATTTATGAACCAGAAATATGTAGGCACTACTATTCAAGGCATAACCTATGAATATGCAGTCCATAGTTTTTGCTCCCAACTTAGTCTTTTTAGGTAATGGTGCTCGTACCTTTGCAAGGCACCCCCATATTTTGAGGTAATAGTAGGAAGGTGTCCTTTCATGTCATAACTCAAATGGTATAAGACCAAGTTTCTTGTGGGATACTCTGTTTAGAATATAATTTGCAGTTAACAGAGCTTCCCCTAACAAGTTCTACGGAGCTTCAGAACTTACGAGCATGGAATTGACCATCTCCTTCAAAGTTCTGTTCTTCCGTTCAGCAATTCCATTTTGCTGAGGAGTATATGGTGCTGTTGTTTGATGGATTATACCAAATTTAGCACATAACTCACTAAAATCATTTGATTCATATTCTCCGCCTCTATCAGATTTTAGAATTTTGATATTCTTGTTGAGTTGATTCTCAACTTCGGCTTTATATGTTATAAACATATTTATTGTCTCATCCTTACTGTTTAAAAGATACACATAACAGTATCTTGTACAGTCATCAATAAAAGTAATAAAATACTTTTTACCGCCTCTAGTTGGCATAAACTTCAAGTCACACAGATCGCTATGAATTAACCCTAAAGGTTTTGAATTTCGATCAATTGAGTGAAATGAATTTTTCGCTAACTTGGCCTCAACACAAATCTCACACTTGCGAATTTGTTCCAAGATGAGTTTAGGAATATATCCTAAATTAGACAAGTTCTTTAATGACTTGTAATTTACATGCACTAATCTAGCATGCCATAAAATAGGAGACTCAAGCAAATAAACAGAAGATTTTCCTTTATTTATAAGCTTTGGGTACAAATACACAGACTTTTTATCTACCACTGCAACATTGACTTTAAAAAGTCCATCAACAAGATAACCCTTTCCCACATACATCCCACCCTTAGTAAGTACAAATTTATCTGATTCAAAAACCATTCTAAATCTTTTCTTACTAAGTATTGATCCAGAGATCAAATTCTTGCGGATATCTGGAACATGTAGCACATCGTTCAGAGTAAGCTCTTTTTCAGATGTCCACTTCAGGATGACCTTGCCTTTTCCTTCAACCTTTGAGACGGCTGAGTTTCCCATGAATAGTTGCTCATCTTGCTCTACTTTTTGATATTCAGAGAATAATAATTTCTTAGAGCAGATGTGCCGAGTAGCCCCTGTGTCTACCCACCAATCCTTATTGTTGGTTGTCAGATTTACTTCTGACACCACAGCTGAAAGGCTTGGCGACGCATGGTCGGTCAGGTTTGCCTGTGGATGGCTCTTCTTGTTCTTTTTGAGACGGCTACGACATTCATTCGCCTTATGCCCTTCTTTGTTGCAGATGTAGCAGGTTCCCTTGAAGCGCATGTTCTTGCCTTCTTGGACCTTGCCTTTGTACCCCTGGGAAGTCTTCTTCCGCTTTAAGCCTTTGGAAGTAGACGCTTTCCCCTTTGAGTCTTCGATCACATTGACTTTTGCTTCATAAGAGTTCTTACTGCTCCTTTTCTCGGACTTTCTGTTGTCCACCTCGATTCGAAGCCTCACAATGAGATCTTTCAACTTCAGCTCCTTTCGCTTGTGCTTCAAGTAGTTCTTGAAATCTCTCCACGCAGGTGAGAGTTTCTCCACGATAGTAGCAACCTGAAAGGTTTCAGGTAGAATCATACCTTCAGCTTCTATCTCGTGCAAGATAAGTTGGAACTCTCGCACCTGACTGATTACAGTCTTACTGTCCACCATTTTGTACTCCAAAAATCGTCCTACGACGAACTTCTTAGTACCCGCATCCTCATTCTTGTACTTCTTGTCAAGACTGGCCCATAACTTCTTTGTCGTTGTGATGGGACTGTAGACATTGTAAAGAGAGTCATCCAGTCCATTTAAAACATAATTTCGGTAAAGGAAGTCACCTTGAGTCCATGCATCGACTGCAAGGACTGAGTCCCGATCAGTTCCGGATTCTGGTGGATCTTCTTGCAGGAATTTGGCCAGATGAAGAGTGGTCAAGTAGAAGAGCATCTTCTGTTGCCACCTCTTGAATTCTGTGTCGTCAAATTTTTCTGGCTTCTCCGGCTTCGGGTTAGGAAGTGGAGTAGGCATCAAAGCTTGTAGCTGCATGTTTGGTACCTTACTAGAGCTATCTTGATTAGTCTCAGATATTTTCTACAAGTTCAAGCAGAACAGAAGTAAAAAACTTCAATATAGATAATTGCCTTAAGATTGTTAGTTTCTGGGATCAATCTGACAACTAATAAATATCACTGAAATATCAACAATCTAATTGGCCAGGTCAGTAAATTATTTTCCATTATATTTGCAAAGGGGAAAACTTACAAAAAAAAGGGGTATAATTGTCCCTTGAAAATATAGAAACAGATTGAATCGAATCTGTTTGAATCTGGAAAGTAGCCTTGCTGCGAGGCTAAGATCAGCTTCTGCGGAGCTAGAATTGGCAGGTCGGTTGATCTTCTTGATCCTTTCCATATCGTTGGAGGATTTTCCCTGATCTTCTCACTCGTTTTAGGAGAGTCAAGAGATTGTGGCAATCAACTGCCAAATTTGATCTCTGATTTGATCTTAATTGGATTTGATCTGATTGGATCCGATCTCATCCGGAGATTTGATTGGTCAAAGGTTGACCATAGCAGACCAATAGCGGAGCTGTCCGCATTGAGCTCGTAGCGGAGCTAGAAGCAACTTCTGGCGAAGTCCGAAAGAAACCCTTTGGCGGAGGTGGAAGTCCCCTATGGCGAAGTTTGCGAGTTAGCTTCTTGGCGAGGCTTTGGATGGCTTCGAGGCGAAGTCGAGTGATATTAGCCTCTCAAGCGAGGCTATCCCTTTGGGCTCATGCGATGCTAAGTGCTAGCACCTTAGACCTGCTGAGGTCTGTTTAGAAACAATCTGGGTTCACTGTCTGCTTGCTGGATCAGTGGAGTCCAAGTTGCTTCCTTGTCCCTTGGAGATGGGTGAAAACTGGTCTTCAGCTCGTCTGTCACTTGTCTTTTGTAAATGTCAACAAGTTTAGACATTGTTCGGACCAATGAGAATCTTGTCTTTTTTAAGTGTCAACAAGACCCCATTCAAAGTTTTCGAAAGTCTGCAATAGCTCAGACTTCGAAACACTTTGAACTGCTTTGATCGGTGGTATGTGGGGTATGAACGTCGCCATGATGGTTGAGTTCAGCTTCGCTTTAAATCCTACTTTGGGATGTAGATTCGCTTTCTTCAAGGCGCAATAAGTGCCATTATGAGGGAGACGTTTCTCCCTTTGCACGGTTCCAAGGGAAGCCGTCCCTGTTCTCAAGGCGCAGTAAATGCCTTTAATGCGCTCGTGCTTCCACGCTTGAGGCGGCAGCGCTCAGGCCATGGGGCCTATAAATAGGACACTTGAGGTCCTTTGAAGAGAGAAGTGATCTGCTCTTCTCTTCTTCTCTTGGTTGAGAGAGATACTCAGATCTCTGAAGTAGTGGGAATGCCCACTCTGGTTATTACCCGGCCAAGGACCGGTAAGTCTTGATCATTCAACGACTTCACCGATTTTAGGAAATTCATCTCCCTTAATTCAGCTTTAGCGGCTGCTTCAGGGATTAGCTTCCCTTGTTCTCCATTTAACTGATCTGCGGAGAAGGATTTCAGCATAGCTTCTCAGCGAAGCTATCATTCTGACTTGATCACAGAAAGATCATTGCATGTTAAGTCCGCTGCACAGGCAGAACTTAGGACTTAGTCTCTTCAAGGTTGAGCCAGTCTTGCCATATAGGTGAGGCTAAGACTGTGTCCCATAAGATCAGTCTGGCTTAACCGTATAGGCGAGGCTAGGACTTGGCGTTTGCTGAGCTAGCCCATCATCACTGTGCAAGCGAGGCTTATCCTCTGCTCCAATCGAAATCGGATTGCTTCGCTCCAAAAAATTCGGCTTTAGCGCTTTTGCAGTATCTTTTGTGTTTAACTGCTAACTTGCTCTGATTTTGCATTGCAGTGAGCTATGTTCGCCGATCTTGTGTCTTGATGAAAGAGACCGAAAAGTTGCCTTATGCTTCCCCGGTTGAAGCTTTACTTTTAAGCAGGAGGAACAACTTGGGGCAGCTGATATGTGTCCCAGAGGCTATTGGCAGCCTCTTATATGAGATGGTTCGTTCTGAGGCGAGGCTGGTAGCCGCTTATCCGAGATGATCCACTTCGGGAAGGCGGATGTCACACCTGTGAGATCACTGACATCAGTGCCAATTCCCATTATAGGTGATCTATCGTGTTGGCGGCGATAAGTTCATTGCCAACTTTGATTGTGGAAGGTTCGACTTCCTGGTGGCACCATCTGTCCTGGTGACACAATCTGTTCTCATGCGAAGGCTTACGACCTTGCGTAGGAGAAAGGCCTTTCGTGTCCAGTTGGTCTGGTCTGGAAGCAGATAAAACTACTTGTATGCCTTTTGCGCAAATTACCTTACTGAGCAACTGATTCTGTTGTATGAAACAAAACCTTGATGTAATATCAATGTACCTTTGCTCTTAAATCAATGAAAGTTTATCTTCTGCTCATCTGATTTTTGCCTGCCTTCATTGAGAGTTTGGCCATAGCGGGGCTAAACTTTGTGCAGAGTTAAGGACAAGGTCCTTTTTTGAATGAGCTTCGCGTGATGCTGGCATGCCGGCGAACTGTGCCTTTAACGGGCTAAGGCAACCCTTTTGGCGAAGTTCTTGATGAACTTGTGCGAAGTCCGCACTTCGGCTCATTGGCGAAGTTAAGCCTTAGTGGCTGAATCAGCGCTTCTCGGGAAGGCGCTTTAGGCAGCGTTTCAAATTAATTTGAAACGACAGCCTGTACTCTTTTCGAGGCATCGTTTCAGGCGCTCATTGGCCTATAAAAGTCCGATTGGACTGTAGAGAGGACAGATCTCTTCACTTGAAATTTTTAGAGACCTTTAGCCTCTTCTTCTTCCTCTTTCCTTTTCATTAAAGAAAACTGAAAGCTTCCGCAGCTCTTCAATGGCGCCCAAGAGACGAGCGGGAAAAGAAGTGGCAACTTCTGCAGCGGAGGGTCCTTCTCCTCCTCCGGTCATCGAACGACCAATCGCCGGTAGGGAACTTTCCCTTTTGATTAGAGACTGCCGTCTCTCCTTTAAAGCCGATTTCTAGCTGTCTTTGGATGAATCCAACATGAGAACAATAATGGTCTCATGATTTTAGGGAGTCCCATTCCCTGATTTTACCTTGATTTCTTGATCGGGAATCCAAGAACTGAAGAGTTCTTCCTCAAGCTTCCAAGCGAAGTTAACCTTTAGGCGGTTCACATCCTGTTGTTCGAAGCTAAGCTTCCAAATTGGTGATACTCGTCTTTTGTAAATGTCAACGAGTATCGAGACCTGTCTTTTGTAAATGTCAACAGGGCTCGGGGTTGATACTTAGCTGTCTGCTGGTTCAGAGGTCGCAATGACATAACCGATTGAGACGCCGCCAAGCTTCAGAATTGGTGATACTCGTCTTTTGTAAATGTCAACGAGTATCGAGACCTGTCTTTTGTAAATGTCAACAGGGCTCGGAATTGAGACTTAGCTGTCTGCTGGTTCAGAGGTCGCAATGACATAACCGATTGAGACGCCACCAAGCTCAAAATTGGTGATACTTATCTTTTGTAAATGTCAATAAGTATCGAGACCTGTCTTTTGTAAATGTCAACAGGGCTCAAGGTTGAGACTTGTCTTTTGTAAATGTCAACAAGCTCAAAATTGGGACTTGGCTATCTGCTGGTTCAGAGGTCGCAATGACATAACCGAATAAGACGCCACCAAGCTCAAGGTTGGTGATACTTGTCTTTTGTAAATGTCAACAAGTATCGAGACCTGTCTTTTGTAAATGTCAACAGGGCTCAAGGTTGAGACTTGTCTTTTGTAAATGTCAACAAGCTCAAAATTGAGACTTGGCTGTCTACTGGTTCAGAGGTCGCAATGACATAACCGATTGAGACGCCACCAAGCTCAAGGTTGGTGATACTTGTCTTTTGTAAATGTCAACAAGTATCGAGACCTGTCTTTTGTAAATGTCAACAGGGCTCAAGGTTGAGACTTGTCTTTTGTAAATATCAACAAGCTCAAAATTGAGACTTGGCTGTCTGCTGGTTCAGAGGTCGCAATGACATAACCGTTTGAGACGCCACCAAGCTCAAAATTGGTGATACTTATCTTTTGTAAATGTCAATAAGTATCGAGTTTGTAGTGGGATTTGGGAGAAAGTCTCATTTTCACAGGGAGAAACGAGAAAATCACTGTCATAGGTTTAGTGTTAACGTAACAGCGAAGTTTATATGTGGTCTTACCATTCTATGGATGAGAATTGGTAAGTGATTTTGGAGGTCTCGTTCTCACGGGGAGAAACGAGGGAATCACTGTCATAGGTTTAGTGTTAACGTAACAGCGAAATTTATATGTGGTCTTACCATTTTATGGATGAGAATTGGTAAGTGACTTTGGAGGTCTCGTTTTCATGGGGAGAAACGAGGGAATCACTGTCATAGGTTTAATGTTAACGTAACAGTGAAATTTATATGTGGTCTTACCATTCTATGGATGAGAATTGGTAAGTGACTTTGGAGAGGGAGTCAAATGGGAACTGGTCCCTTAGGATTTTTAGCAAATCTCCAGCTGTCAACGGGTTTGATATGCCTTTACCAACTACCGTTTGAATTGGGCTAGCCATGCTATTCCCCTCAGCATGATGAGTTGCCGAGGACTTATGTTGGGCTTACAGGCCAACATTTTCCTCTATCCTTAATCGTTAAGGATGTTGGATCGTCTGGTTAACGTATGTGTAACCCTGACTCTCCTTTAAGACAACCAGTATACGGCCAGGTTCCTACTAGTTTATGGTTGTGTGATCTCGCTTGGAGGAAGAGAAAGGCTCTCTTTGTGTGTACTTTGGACACGAAGATCTTGATCAGAGGTGTAGTGTTAACTTGATCATGAGAAGGATCCTTGATTAAGGATAATACTTCTTTAAGAATTTGCCATTGATCGGCATCATGAGTAGGTCGCCATCTGAAGTCATAAGGCGGTATGCTCCGTTTGAATAGACTGTTTCTATTACAAACGGTCCTTCCCATTTAAGCTGAAATTTGCCTTTGGTCTTGTGCGTCAAAATCATCGGTCGTCTGACGGCTAAAACCAGGTCTCCTTTTTGGAAGACTCTCTGTTTGACCTTCTTATTGAAGGCTTTTGAGATTCAAACTTGATATAGCTCAATATGCTGCTGAGCTTGTAGTCGCTTCTCGTCTAAAGCTTCGAGCTCTTGAAGACGCAACCGATCATTGTCCTCTGATGTGATCTTGGTAGTCAAAGCGACTCGCAATGATGGCATCTGGATTTCCAACGGGATGACTGCTTCGCACCCATATACCAGGGAAAAAGGCGTATTGCCTGTCGGTGTCCGAACCGTGGTTCGGTAGGCCCAAAGACATTCACCAAGCTTTTCGTCCCAATCTCGCTTGTTCGAGGAGACGAATTTCTTGAGTAGCTTGATGATCGTTTTGTTGAATGCTTCCGCCAAGCCGTTAGCGGCGGGATTATAGGCAGTTGAAGCCACATTCTGAATTCGGTATTTATCGCAGAACCGATAGAATACTTGGCTTATGAATTGGGGACCGTTGTCGTGGATAATCCGCCTAGGGACACCAAATCGATGGATGACATGGTGTTTGATGAAATTAACCACATTAGAGGTTTTGACTTCAACCAGTGGTATAGCCTC
Source organism: Agave tequilana (assembly GCA_038442645.1). Lineage (NCBI taxonomy): Eukaryota > Viridiplantae > Streptophyta > Magnoliopsida > Asparagales > Asparagaceae > Agave > Agave tequilana. The sequence goes on along the minus strand of JAVJIF010019439.1, from coordinate 52,153 downwards.
TGCCCACTTTGAAAAGTAGTCGGTTATTGCAAGGATAAACCGGTGACCTCTTATCGAAGAGGGGCTGATTGGCCCTACGACGTCGATTCCCATGCTTCGAATGGCCATGAAGCAACAGTCTGGTGGAGCAACTCCGAAGGCTGGTGTATGAAGTCCGCATGGACTTGGCATGCTTTACACCTTCGTGCATATTGGATGGCATCGGCTGTCATAGTTGGCCAATAATATCCAAGCCTATGCAACCTGTCTTTGAGCTTTGGACCTGGCTGATGAGCTCCACAAGTGCCGTCGTGCGCTTCTTGGAGCGCTTCCTGTGCCTCTAAATGAGAAAGGCAACGGAGGAGAACACCGTCATATGAACGACGGTAAAGTGTCTTCAAAGTTGGATCGTAGTAGAAACGGAGAGACCTTCGTCTGACGGACGCCGCTTCCTTAGGATCGTCTGGAAGCAGACCGTGCAAAGCATAGTCAATGAGAGGAAAGCGCTAGTCTCTTGGTTTAAGATCCGTGGAGACATTATAGACTTCTCGAATTCTTAGCATGTGCTTGGAGCATACAAGATGTCGAGTTGCGACTGTGAGGTGATACTCGGTGTCGGCTGGCAAGGCTAGTGTTGTTGCTAATGCAGCAAGAGAGTCCGCCTTGGTATTCTGAGATCGAGACACGTGCCCGATGTAGAAACCTTCAAATAGGTTGGCTAATTCAACGGCCGTGTGATAATAAGGCAGCAAGTCCTCATGGCGGACTTCGTATTCGCCTTTAACCTGATTGATGATCAGTTTTGAACCGCCATAAGCTTCGAGATAGCGTACCCCCATTCCATGGGCGAGTTGAAGACCGATGAGCAGAGCATTATATTCTGCTACATTGTTGGAGCATGATTCCGTCAGGGAGAATGCTCTGGGAAGGACATGATTCTGTGGGGAGATAAACACAACCCCTACTCCGGCAATGGTCCTGCCTTTAGGACCTATTCACGATGCTCCACCGAAGAACATCTGCCAAACTATCCTCCGCTGTAAAGGTAATAGCAGGTACCTTTGATTGTGCATGATGGCACTTAGGGCAAGAAGACTGAACGTCTTCGTTAGGGACCTTTGGCATGTATGTCAGAAAGGATTCTGAATTGGCTAGCGCATCCCTGAGTGCTTCTCTTGTCTCTTTTGAGAGACGAAGGAGCTCGTGTATTGTGATACGAGCCGGGATATTAGCCAGCTGGGCCAATATGTCAAAACGAAAGGGCGTATCCAACCCTTGGCCTGATGGTTTCTTCAACACCTGGTCGAACCGTACCTCCTTAGGATTTTCTTTTCCCTTGGTTGGAACTGGAGCGGATGCTGGTATTTGTACTGACGTCGTTTGCTGTTGTATCTCGTCAGTAGACTTCTCATCCAACCCTTGGCCCGTCTGTTGAGGCGCATCGGCTTGTGTTGCACAAGCATGCTTTTCTCCTTCTGAATCGCTGAGAGAGGCTGACGTAAGATTGCCGTCGTCTGGCAGGATGGAGATGACATTGCAAGATTTGCCCTTTGACTTGGGTCTCTTTGAATCCCACTGTTCGTCTTGGATGAGGTCTGGGTGTATCCACATGACTTCTCCTGTCTCCAATGTTAAGGGAACAAGACCCTTATCACCTTGAGCTGTAGCTGGAGGATGCTTGACTTCCAACTGTGGAGCAGGGACTGAATAAGTCCCGTCAAGAACTGTGACCTTTTGGGTGCTGCCGAACTCAAGAGTTACCATATTGGCAGTGACTTTCTTCTGCTCTGTCTTCAACGTCAGAACCCCGGCATCGACCAGGGCTTGTATTCTGTCCTTGAGGACATAACACTTGTCAGTAGGATGATGGATCATCGTGTGGTAGAGGCAGTATTTAGGGTCGTTTGTGCGCCCTATCTCATTGGGACGCCGAGCATCTGGCAGTTTCATTTTGTTCCCTTTGTGGAGCAGATGGAATATCGTGACCACCTGATCGTCTTTGAAGGAGTACTGCTTTGGAGGGAACTTGGGCTCCTGATTGTTGAAGCCGCTCTTCTTGGCTTTTGACTGCACATCTCCGGATAACTCCACAGACATAGTCTCTTTGCCTTTAGCTTGAGAAGATTGCGGTAGGTCGCTACGCCCTTTGTTGTTCATCCCCCACTTGCCTCTAGGGGCGGATGGTTCGAACTTTTTAGCCGACTTCTCGGCTATCTCTGCTTGTTCGACCAATTCCTTCCAAGTGTGGGCTTTGACAGCCCCCATGCGAACTTCCACTTGGTCTAGGAAGTCGTGTCTGCATGTCTGTAAGAGCATGGGTAATGGCATCCCTGCTGGGCACATCAAGGATAAGTTTCTGAACCGTTCAATGTAGTCACGGACAGATTCGCCCTTCCTCTGCACAGTGGAGAGGAGTTTGTCCATGGTTACTTCGGTATCGTCCTCATAGAAACGAGAGAGGAACCGAGTTTCCAGGTCGATCTAGGAGTTGATAGAGCCCGGGGGAAGACTTCGGAACCAGTCAAATGCCACCCCCTTTAAGGTGCCAATGAATAGCCTAGCCATGATGGCGTCATTGCTTATAACATTACCTGTCTGAGACCGGAAATAGTAGATGTGCTGATTTGGCGAGCTCTTTCCATCATAGGTATGCAACGTTGGTGGTTTGAACTTCGGTGGGTATGGCACCGAATCCCACTCTAGCGGATAAGGACGGACTGCCCCTACCTTCTTTAATTCATCCCTCTGAGCTAGGGATGCAATTTGAGCTTGAAGGCCCTTAAGGACTTCGGCGTCTAAGGAAGAACCCTCCTTGGATTTCTCCGGCTTTGGTTGCTTATTGCTGAAGTGTTCCTCCTCATCGTGATTGCTCCCGGCATCATTGTTGTTCCGGTCACTGAGGAGTTGTGCGAGCATCTGTTGAATATTGTCCAGAGCCTCTTGCTGAGTCTTGAAAGTTTGCTCCTGAGCTTCCAAACGTCGACGAAGATCGTCGTTAGCATTATCAGCCATGTTGACTGATGCCCTGTTTGTTTGCACTGAACTGACTGTGGCCGAAGAAGCGTATCCACTATCTTCATCTTCTTCGTCCGATGACTGAAGTAATCTTTTGGGTTCTGGCGAGGCTAGGGCCGTCGAGGAAGAAGGCTGTTCATAAATGTAGGGTATCGCCACCCTGGATCTGGTGTTTCAGAAAACACCTTCTTCATGCACCAAGACTTCGCCTAAGCCTGGGCTATAATCTGGATCTGGGGACTCTCGTCCTCTTTCGGTCATGTTGACGGATGCAGAGGGTAGATCTCGCGAGGTGCTCCTTTTGCGGTGTTTCCTCGGGGCCTGTACTGATAGCCGATCAAAAACTGACCGTCGTCTTGGAGGCGTGGCGGGGATTGGTCCCAGCCGGCAATGGAATGAGTGGAGTGTCACCAGCTGACATCCCACTTGTTGACAACAAGGGGAAAAGGTTTGCCTATTTGTCAACAATTTCCTCAAATCAGACCCGGTTGGGTTTCTGCAATCGAGCGCAAAGGCTCTTTTGGGTCGCACATAGGATGACGTCCTGCTTCTTTTATCCCTGCAGATGGGATTAGCACTGAATAGTGCTTTGGTTCTAGCTTCGCCGTCAGGCGCGAGCTTAGTACTTGACGCACTGGAAAGCGGAGCACGCTGTGGTGCTTTACCCGCTATGCTGCTGCGAAGGCAATTAGCCTTAGATAGTACTTTGGCTTCAGCTTCGCGGTCATGGACCCTGCGCGTACGCTGTGGTACAGTAGCTTCGCTCGTGAGAACGAGGCCGGTGCAAGGCATTGCTGCTCTTGAATTGGACGACGGTATGATTGCCGTCGTAACTTTATGATTGGAGCAGACAGGCATCCTGCCTTTTTCTTCGCGAGAAAGGCGCGGTTTAGGCGTAGCTACGCCTGAAGCTTCGGTCGGAGACTTCTGTTTAGGCTTCCATACCCGCCTTGGCAGAGGAGACTTAGGTTCGCAAGGAACCTGATTAGCCACACGCGAGGCTGAGGGGTGTTGGCAGAATTCTGCTTCCGGTTTCTGCTTTGAAACCTTGGTCGTGGAGACCTTCCTATGCTTCCGTGCTCGAAGCATTGGGCCACCCCCAGAGAGGACTTCTTCAAATCTTCCTTGATCGAACTGAACCACCAAGTTCTCATAAGTAAAGGAATCAGACTGCGGACGTGCTTCCTTGTTGCGCCAAATAACCGCAGTAGGTTCGTAGAGAACCTTTTCAGTCTCCGCAGAGACTTTCCTTGAAGATTTAGCCAGAGGGGCTCTGGCTGCACCGGCTTTTCTGAATTCAGAGTTAGACCCGAAGGTCTGTTCGTCGCATTGTGACACTTGATTCTCGGCAGTGGAGAATTTCTTCCCCAGTGGAGTCGCCATCTTGTTTTCCATTATATTTGCAAAGGGGAAAACTTACAAAAAAAAGGGGTATAATTGTCCCTTGAAAATATAGAAACAGATTGAATCGAATCTGTTTGAATCTGGAAAGTAGCCTTGCTGCGAGGCTAAGATCAACTTCTGCGAATTGGCAGGTCGGTTGATCTTCTTGATCCTTTCCATATCGTTGGAGGATTTTCCCTGATCTTCTTACTCGTTTTAGGAGAATCAAGAGATTGTGGCAATCAACTGCCAAATTTGATCTCTGATTTGATCTTAATTGGATTTGATCTGATTGGATCCGATCTCATCCGGAGATTTGATTGGTCAAAGGTTGACCATAGCAGACCAATAGCGGAGCTGTCCGCATTGAGCTCGTAGCGGAGCTAGAAGCAACTTCTGGCGAAGCCCGAAAGAAACCCTTTGGCGGAGGTGGAAGTCCCCTGTGGCGAAGTTTGCGAGTTAGCTTCTTGGCGAGGCTTTGGATGGCTTCGAGGCGAAGTCGAGTGATATTAGCATCTCAAGCGAGGCTATCCCTTTGGGCTCATGCGATGCTAAGTGCTAGCACCTTAGACCTGCTGAGGTCTGTTTAGAAACAATCCGGGTTCACTGTCTGCTTGCTGGATCAGTGGAGTCCAAGTTGCTTCCTTGTCCCTTGGAGATGGGTGAAAACTGGTCTTCAGCTTGTCTGTCACTTGTCTTTTGTAAATGTCAACAAGTTTAGACATTGTTCGGACCAATGAGAATCTTGTCTTTTTTAAGTGTCAACATAAATATCAGGTGGGAGGTTTTCCGTTCAATAGAACGTTCCTTAATTTAAGAATCACCTTTCAATTTCCTTCCTTGGTTAAACACCAATTAGACTGGTATAAATCAGTCTCAATATATTAAATATCAGTATATCCCCTGCATAAAGAAATTAATTCACTTATACAGTACTTGGAGTGAGGTACGCTTAAAGCGAATCTCCTTAAGACAATTACGTCCCCCGCACCGGTGCTAATGGGTTATTGGACGCTGGTCTCTCAAGATACAACACTCATTCACGGTATTTGGATAGCACTACCAAATCACCGTACGGTCGAACCGTAGTTAACCAGTACCTTCACAGGATTATTGAAGCAGCGGGACTAAGACAAATTTTGGGAGAATATTTGCCTTTACTTTGGAGGAGCATCCACTGTAGAGGAAGAAGGAAGGTAGAAGAATATTCTTCTTCGGAAGTCCCAGATTCAGACAACAATTCTATTAAAAAATTTGTTGAATTTTCTAAGCCCTCTTTCAGAACGAATTTTTTGCAGAATCTCTTTTGGAAGCCGCTTCGGAAACCGAGTTACCGATTTTTCACTTCCTGTTTGGAAGTCACTTCAACTGAGAGAGAGAGAGAGAATCTCCTTCAGACAGAACTCAGAAGATTTCTTGGTGTTGGTGTGTTTTAGAATGAGAAAACGGAGCGCTATTTATAGCGCTCCGGGAGGGGTAGATTGGTCTGAACCCATCTAACAGTTGCAACGGTTCTGTCTGAACCCTTTCTTACTAAGTATTGATCCAGAGATCAAATTCTTGCGGATATCTGAAACATGTAGCACATCGTTCAGAGTAAGCTCTTTTTCAGATGTCCACTTTAGGATGACCTTGCCTTTTCCTTCAACCTTTGAGACGGCTGAGTTTCCCATGAATAGTTGCTCATCTTGCTCTACTTTTTGATATTCAGAGAATAATAATTTCTTAGAGCAGATGTGCCGAGTAGCCCCTGTGTCTACCCACCAATCCTTAGTGTTGGTTGTCAGATTTACTTCTGACACCACAGCTGAAAGGCTTGGCGACGCATGGTCGGTCAGGTTTGCCTGTGGATGGCTCTTCTTGTTCTTTTTGAGACAGCTGCGACATTCATTCGCCTTATGCCCTTCTTTGTTGCAGATGTAGCAGGTTCCCTTGAAGCGCATGTTCTTGCCTTCTTGGACCTTGCCTTTGTACCCCTGGGAAGTCTTCTTCCGCTTTAAGCCTTTGGAAGTAGACGCTTTCCCCTTTGAGTCTTCGATTACATTGGCTTTTGCTTCATAGGAGTTCTTACTGCTCCTTTTCTCGGACTTTCTGTTGTCCTCCTCGATTCGAAGCCTCACAATGAGATCTTCCAACTTCAGCTCCTTTCACTTGTGCTTCAGGTAGTTCTTGAAATCTCTCCACGCAGGTGGGAGTTTCTCCACGATAGTAGCAACCTGAAAGGTTTCAGGTAGAATCATACCTTCGGCTTCTATCTCGTGCAAGATAAGTTGGAACTCTTTCACCTGACTGATTACAGTCTTGCTGTCTACCATTTTGTACTCCAGAAATCGTCCTACGACGAACTTCTTGGTACCCGCATCCTCAGTCTTGTACTTCTTGTCAAGACTGGCTCATAACTTCTTTGCCGTTGTGATGGGACTGTAGACATTGTAAAGAGAGTCATCCAGTCCATTTAAAACATAATTTCGGCAAAGGAAGTCACCTTGAGTCCATGCATCGACTGCAAGGACTGAGTCCCGATCAGTTCCGGATTCTGGTGGATCTTCTTGCAGGAATTTGGCCAGATGAAGAGTGGTCAAGTAGAAGAGCATCTTCTGTTGCCACCTCTTGAATTCTGTGTCGTCAAATTTTTCTGGCTTCTCCGGCTTCGGGTTAGGAAGTGGAGTAGGCATCAAAGCTTGTAGCTGCATGTTTGGTACCTTGCTAGAGCTATCTTGATTAGTCTCAGACATTTTCTACAAGTTCAAGCAGAACAGAAGTAAGAAACTTCAATATAGATAATTGTCTTAAGATTGTTGGTTTCTGGGATCAATCTGACAACTAATAAATATCACTGAAATATCAACAATCTAATTGGCCAGGTTGGTAAATATCAAGTGGGAGGTTTTTCAATTTCCTTCCTTGGTTAAACACCAATTAGACTGATTATATTGAATATCAGTATATCCCCTGTATAAAGAAATTAATTCACTTATACAGTACTTGGAGTGAGGTACGCTTAAAGCGAATCTCTATGGGTTACTGGACGCTGGTCTCTCAAGATACAACACTCCTTCACGGTATTTGGATAGCATGACGGTAATTTTTGCAGAATCTCTTTTGGAAGCCGCTTCGGAAACCGAGTTACTGATTTCCCACTTCCCGAACCGTTGCAACTGTTCGGTCTGAACCGTTGCAACCGTCATGACGGTTTACAGACAGCCGTTGGCGGGGCGGTTCGGATCCGGATAGCGGAGCGGGTATGCTCGTAACCTATACCCGTGAGACCCGATTCAAAAAGAACCAGGCCGGGTAGGGAACCCGAACCCGTGCCCGAGCCCGGCCTGGCCCGGCATCGGCGCCGCAGCCGCCGCAGGCGGCGCGCGCGCATTTGCGGGCATGGTTTCCTCCCAATCGCGCGCGAAAACTCCAAGTAACCAAAGGGCACGCCCTTTGTTCCCAATTTTCTCTATTTAAACACTACAAACTTCCATCCCATGGCCAATGTGGGACTAAATGCCTTTAGCTACCTTTAGTCCCATTTTGGCTTTGAATTAGGCAATCTTTAGACTTGAATATCTCATTCATTCGAAGTCAGAATTGAACATGTGAATATACCACGTTCATCCCCAATGGAAGGAGAACACACTCCAACCATCATCCAATTGATTCGATCAACGGATCTCGCCGTAATTCAATTCAAAGATTCACATATATATTCTTCATATTCCAACAAGTATTAGTGAGTAACTGGAGATGGTTATCTATTGATTGTATCTTCTTTCATAGAGCAGATTTCTTATAGGGTGGATTTCACATGTCGCCTTTGCCCTCGACATAACCCTTTCAAAATAAGGCACCTAAAAGATAGTGTTGGTCCTTCTCTATCTCGTCCCCTTGGATAGTATATTTTTCTATGATTAATTGCATTAAATTATAGTCATTCTATGGTTGTGCATTTCTTTTTTTACCTCCATGGCCGGTCTCCTACACTAATAGGTTGTTTGTTTGCACAAAAGAGTCAAAGTCCCTTCCACAACTTTGAAGTACTTTAGAGGTCTTCGAGTAAGTTAAATCTTTGGTTTCAGAAAATAGGATGGAGCTAGAGCTCCAGCCATACCACAGTATACATATAAAAGGATAACCAAGGACCAAAATTTAGCAAAAAAGCTAAACTCCAACCACAAACCATTACAGCAAAAACAACCAGTCGACGTGCCACATCCCAAAACAATTAACCAACTAAAATCCTACTATTAAGATGAGCTCCTCCTCCAGAATCAGCAACAGCAACACCCCCGACTCCACCAGAACGATCACTGCGATGAGCACCACCTCCTCCATCGCACGAAAAAGGAACAACAGCATTCACACCATAAGGAGAAGAAAGGATGACACCTGAAGCATCAACACCAGCACGAACACCTCCAGCTTTCTCTTAAACGGCAGCTTCAGATTTTCTGCCCAAGAAATAACATAAAACAAAATAGAATCAAGAAAGTGTTGGAATATCAAATAAAAATGTCTTTATGACATTAATTTTAGAAGAAGATGAGACCATAAGGAGAAATGAAGAGTCACCATCATCAATTAGGAGAAATGAGTTATCATCATCAATTTAGAGAAATGATGAGTCATCATCTTCATTAGGAGAAATGAGTCATCATCATCAATTTAGAGAAATGATGAGTCATCATCTACAATTAGGAGAAATGAGTCATCATCATCAATTTAGAGAAATGATGAGTCATCATCTTCAATTAGGAAAAATAATGAGTCATCATCTTCAATTAGAAGTTAAAGAGTCATATATGTATTTTGCCTATAAAAGGCTAGTGTATCTCTTTGTTATTAATCAAGCAAGCAAGCAAGTAAGAAAGAAAGAAAAGTTGAATAAGATTCATTCTCCACTTAAAATTTTAGATTATAGTATATTAGTCCGTAGACTAGTATACAACAACTGGTATCAGAGCCAATTCAATTTTAGTTTCATTTCCTCTTCTCCTCATGGCCTCCACCAACAATCTCATCAATCCACAAGTGCCCAAGTTATTGAAAGATAACTATGAGAGTTGGTCAATTCAGATGAAAGCTCTATTTGGTTCTCAAGAGTTGTGGGAGCTAATCTTTGATGGGTTTAAGGAACCCACACCGGAGGTAGAAGTCGCCTACACCGCCGAAGAGAAGAAGGCTCTTAAAGAGTAAAGAAAGAAGGAAAGCAAGGCTCGTTTTCTACTCTATCAAGGGTTGGACGAGTCTACCTTCGAGAGAGTTGCCGAAGCAACGACGAGCAAGGAAGCATGGGAAATCCTTACTACCATCTACAAAGGAGTCGAGCGGGTGAAGCGAATTTGCCTTCAAACTTTGAGGGGCGATCTTGAAGCCGCTCAAATGAAAGATGAAGAAAAAATCTCCGATTATTATTCACGATTACTTCTAATTGTGAATAAAATGAGGAGAAATGGAGAGAAGATGGAGGACATCCGAGTGATGGAGAAATTGCTGCGATCCCTCACATCAAAGTTCGAGCACGTGGTGGCGGCAATTGAGGAGTCCAAGAATTTGGAGGAGATCTCAATAGAGGAGCTTTTATCTCTCCAAGTTCATGAGCAACGCATGCAAAAGAAGACTGGTTCTATAGTCTTGGAACAAGCATTAGAGTCAAAGCTGACTCTAAATGATCGAGGCTCATATAGTAGAGGTCGTGGTCGTGGCAGAGGCAGGGGACGTGGTCTCCAACAACGAACCACTCAAAATCAAGTGGAGTTCCAAAGCTTCAGAGGTCGAGGACGAAGTAATCGGGGAAGATTTACATCTGGGCGAGGAACCAATAAGAACGTTCAATGCTACAACTGTCAAAAATTTGGACACTATGCCTCGGATTGCTGGCACAGAACTGAAGATCTTACCAATCTTGCTGAAGCAACAAATGATGTGGGTAATAACTCTACTCTTCTTCTTGCTCATGATGATTCAAGTGTTCAGAATGATGTTTGGTACCTTGACTCGGGTGCTAGCAACCACATGTGCGGGAAGAAGAACTATTCATGGAACTCGCAGAAGGAGTTCATGTAAGTGTGAGCTTGGGAGATTCTTCAAAACTCTCCGTTGAAGGCAGAGGGAAGATTAAAATCTATCAAAAGGATGGTAAGCCCGAGTATATTTCCGATGTTTATTATATTCCTAACATGAAAAGTAATATTCTCAGCATCGGTCAATTACTCGAAAAAGGATATAAAGTATATATGGAGAACAACCATCTTAGGTTGAAAAATGCAAAAGGAGGTCTTATAGCTTGTATTAAGATGACAAGGAACCGCATGTTTCCCTTGCATCTAAACACAAAAGTTGAGAAGTGTTTTCAAGGACTCATGAAGAATGAGTCATGGAGGTGGCATCTTCGCTTCGGTCATCTAAATTTCAGCGGCCTGAAGCTACTATCTACAGCCAGCATGGTACGAGGTTTACCAACAATCGATCCACCAAGTCATACTTGTGAAGTTTGCATAATTGGCAAGCAAACACGACCTCCTTTTCCCAATGGAAAGTCGTGGAGAGCGGAGGCACCATTACAACTTGTTCATACTGACATCTGCGGACCACTAGATCCCGTCTCTTTAGGAGGTAATAGATATTTTATTACCTTCATTGATGATTTCAGTAGAAAGTTGTGGGTGTACATTCTTAAAGAAAAATCTGCTGCCTTTACTACCTTCAAGAATTTTAAAGCTCTTGTTGAAGTAGAGAGTGGCTATAAGCTAAAAACTCTCCGATCTGATCGAAGTGGTGAGTACACCTCAAATATGTTTCAAGAATATTGCAGGGAGCAAGGCATAAAGAGGCAGTTTATTACTGCCTATACACCACAGCAAAATGGCATCGCAGAAAGAAAGAACCGCACTATTCTTGACATGACAAGAACCATGCTTAAAGAAAAGGGACTGCCGAAGCAGTTTTGGGCGGAAGCTGTGGCATGTTCAACCTACTTGCTCAATCGGTGCCCGACGAAGCAAGTGAAGGGCAAGACGCCTCAAGAAGCATGGAGCGGCTATACGCCTAATGTCGCACACCTACGAATTTTTGGGTGTGTTACATATACTCAAGTACCTGAAGTCAAAAGGAAGAAGCTTGACAATCATGGTGAAAAATGCATTTTCATCGGATATAGCGAGGAGTCGAAGGCATATAAGCTTTACAGTCCCCACTAACTAAGAAACTAGTGGTTAGTAGAGATGTTGTCTTCAATGAACCTGAAACATGGAGTTGGAGCAATGAAGAGACTGTCAAAGAGCAACCCATGGTGAATGAACCTGACGAGCCCCTACAAGAGGTTCCACCACCAACTACACCACCATCTCCTCAACATGCTACACCGTCTCCTGCAAGAGGTTCTCCATTTTCTGGGGAAGGTAGTAGTAGCAAATCCTCCGTGCAACGAGGTCCAATCAAAATGAGAAGCCTTAGGGAGATGTATGAGCAGATAGAAGAAGATGGAGAAACTAATCTCTTTTGTTTATATGCCGATCATGAGCCTCTCACTTTCTAAGAGGCTAAGGAAGAAGAATGTTGGCGATCAGCAATGAAGGAGGAGATGCATGCCATCCAGAAGAACGACACATGGGAGTTGACAACACTTCCACAAAATCACAAGGCGATAGGTGTCAAATGGGTGTACAAGATCAAACTCACAGCAGATGGTGAAGTTGATCGGTACAAGGCGAGGCTTGTGGCGAAAGGCTACAAACAAAAATACGGCATTGACTATGAAGAAGTCTTTGCACCAGTTGCTCGATTAGATACGGTGAGACTATTAATTTCACTTGCAGCTCATCACAGGTGGAAGATATATCATCTAGATGTCAAGTCAGCATTTCTCAATGGTATTCTTGAAGAAGAGGTGTATGTACAACAACCAGAAGGTTTTCTGGTAAAAGAGTAAGAAGACAAAGTATATCACCTAAAGAAAGCCTTGTACGGCTTAAAGCAAGCACCATGGGCATGGAATGCCTGAATTGATGGTTACCTTCATCAAAACGGCTTCACCAAATGTCCTTATGAGCATGCCATCTACATGAAGAGGAACCACCAAGGCGAATTTCTAATAATTTGTCTTTATGTTGATGACTTGTTATACATAGGAAGTTGCGTCGAGATGCTTGCTGAATTCAAGGAGGCGATGTTCAATGAATTTGAGATGACGGACAATGGATTGATGTCCTATTTTCTTGGTATTGAAGTGAAGGAACAACAAGATGGGATATTTATATCTCAAAAGAAGTACATGAAGGAGATCTTGGAGAAATTCAAGATGAGTAAGTGCAACCCAGTAAACACCCCAATAGCCACAAGAATGAAGCTATCAAGAGAATGAATTGGAGATTTTGTAGACTCGACTTTTTTCAAAAGTCTAGTTGGTAGCCTGAGGTACTTAACGATCACAAGGCCTGATATTGTTTACGGAGTCGGACTTGTGAGTCGCTATATGGAGACACCGAAGGAGTCTCATTGGCTAGCTGCAAAGAGAATTCTAAGGTATATCAAAGGCACACTCAACCTTGGTCTATTTTATACTTATGGTGAAACTGCAGAGTTAGTAGGCTATTCAGATAGCGACTGGGGAGGTGACCAAGATGAGAGGAAAAGCACCACTGGCTATGTCTTCTATCTTGGGTCAACTGCATTTTCATGGACCTCAAAGAAGTAAGGAGTTGTGGCCTTATCTTCATGCGAAGCAGAGTATGTGGCAGCTTCATCTACTTTATGTGAAGCTATTTGGTTGCGGAATATTTTAAAGGAATTGGATCATCCACAAGAAGAAGCGACTGTAATATTTGTGGACAACAAATCAGCCATCCAACTTGCAAAGAACCCAGTACATCATGGGAGGAGCAAACATATAGATACACGGTTTCATTTTCTCAGAGGCCATGTAAAGCAGAAAACTGTGGAGCTGGAGTATTATCATACCATGGAGCAAGTAGCAGATATTTTTACCAAGCCATTGCCTATTGAACCTTTCAGAAGGCTAAAAGAAATGCTCGGTATGAAAACATTTTGATTTGAGGTGGTGTGTTGGAATATCAAATAAAAATGTCTTTGTGACATTAATTTTGGAAGAAGATGAGACCATAAAGAGAAATGAAGAGTCATCATCATCAATTAGGAGAAATGAGTCATCATCATCAATTTAGAGAAATGATGAGTCATCATCTTCAATTAGGAGAAATGAGTCATCATCATCAATTTAGAGAAATGATGAGTCATCATCTTCAATTAGGAGAAATAATGAATCATCATCTTCAATTAGAAGTTAAAGAGTCATATATGTATTTTGCCTATAAAAGGCTAGTGTATCTCTTTGTTATTAATCAAGCAAGCAAGTAAGAAAGAAAAGTTGAATAAGATCCATTCTCCACTTAAAATTTTAGATTATAGTATATTAGTCCGTAGACTAGTATACAACAACAGTTCAGAATAGAACAAGATTTATGATTAAAAATCCTATTATTCCGCTCGTTTCAAATAACCCCAACTCCTCCCCCACCCTGTCCTCCATGATTTAAGAGAACCTGGAGAACTTTTAACTGAGAAGACAACTTTGAACAAACTTCCAAAGAAGGACATTTCACAGACAGATGCATAGCATTTTCAACATGACAAGTGAAAAAAAAACACAAACATTCCTCACCGTAATAGTCCTTTTCCCTAAATTATCAACCGTCAAAAGCTTATTCTGAACAACTAACGAAAGCAAAATCCTGACCTTGAGAGGAGCAACATTCTGCCAAGTCACTCTACTCCTAGCAGCAGTCAACCCTTCATTATTCAAAAACTTGAAGAAAGAGACAACAGAAAAAGTACCATCATTATTCCATCTCCGATAAACTGCATGTCTCTCGGTCCAATGATACGAATTCAGAAAACAAATAAGATCCACAAAAGTAGGCGCCAAAGACATATCAGTAAGTCTATTAAACTGAACAATCCAATTCCTAACCCCATCAATAATCTCATACTGGGAGAACACAGAAACATCTTTATTAATAGCTAAGATAAAAAGAGAAGGATAAGCAACAGCAGAGCAATATCTCATGTCCAACATCCAACCAAAATCTAACATTCCTACCATCTCCATAATGAAATTTAACACCACTCCTAAAACTCTCACTGTACTTCCAAACATCTTTTTCAGATAGCAGAAGAATGAATAATTGGACCTACCATCCAAACTCACTGTTCTTCTACTTCTCAATAATTTAGCTTTAATAATCTTATCTCATTCCTGGAGGACTTGGGTCACTATCCTAAAAGACTAACCTTCTAAGTCGAGTTGCCCAAATCCTTATATACCCAAGATCACCCCACGTCTAGCCGATGTGGGACTATTTGTTCGACCCAAATCTTAACAATTCCAACTTAGAATCCCTCAAAGCCTTCCAAAACCATCTACCAAGCAGAGCAAAATTATGATCATGAAGATTCATAACCCCCATACTGTGGGAAAGAAGATGAAAATTAGAGTTTTCAAACTCAATTCGTAGCCCACAGAGGACGCGAGCCCGAGCTCGATGCAGAGAAGGAAACAGTTGTGTGCACATTTTGTGCACGTTGATCAGTCGACTAGTCGACTAAACAGTTGACTAATCTGAGATTTAACAGAAAAATTGGAGCTAGAGCATTGGCCTATTAGTCGACTGATCTGAACAACCAGTCGGTTAATCTGCACAGATCAACTGACTGACCTCCAGGTTCTTGCAATTCAAGTTGAATTCGAGTTACTATTTTTTGAAGATGAATTTGTATCCGATTTGGATTTCCTTTTATTAGTTATTTCTCTGGCTATAAAACAGGGTTTCTGTACCAAATTGTAAGGAGAGAAGCTGAGAGTTCTAGGGTTAGTTTGTTTGAGAGAATTCTACGATAAATTGCGTAGTTTCTCTACTTTGGATTAGTTTTTAATCAATTTGGATTTTCCGATCAATTTATAACTCCTTGTAGCTTAGTTGATTGAATAAGATCTTCTCCCTTCTATCCTGAGGATGTAGACAAATTGCTGAAGCTCGTTAAATCATTTATTTTCTCCTTGGTTATTTGTGTTCGTGCTATATTTGTATTGGTGATTGATGACGTTTGATACTCTGATATTGATCTAAAATTTGGTGATTCTCCGGAGGCCACGCGCAACAAGTAGCATCAGGGCTTCCGGGTTCGTTTGGATCGGTGAGTAGATCATTTTTGGAAATTCAATCTAGTGCTTCGTTTGGAGGTAAAATTTCAACTTTTATCTATTTGGATCTATTTCTCTGATTAGTTTCACAATTGTGTTTGGTTTTCTGGAAAAGATGATCGTGGTTAATCAGTCTATGGTGTAGATCGTGAACATCCACAGTCAAAGATCGACATGGTGAAGTTCAATTGCACGAACAATTTTGGTATGTGGAGATGCGAGATGATGGATGCACTAACCGCATCAAATTTAAAAGATGTTCTTAGGTTTGACAAAAAACTAGAGGAGATCTCAGGAAAGGATTGAGATCAAGATGAACTGGAAGGCATGTGGCATCATTTGTTCTTGTTTGACACAAGATCTAAAGTATCATGTGATGAATGAGACTTTCGCAAGAAAGATTTGGGAGATAGTAAAGAGCATGTATTTAACAAAAAACATTCAAAATCACTTGCAGCTCAAGAGAAGGCTTTATCACTTCTAGTTGAAGAAGGGGAGTTTCAATTAGCACATGAACAGCTACACGACGCTTCTTGCAGATTTAGCTAACGAGGAAGAGGTGATTAAGGACGAGAACAAGGTATTGATTCTATCGAGTTCTGTTTCGAGTGAGTAGTACGAGACCTTTGTTCTAACTTTGATCAATGGCAAGAAATCACTTAGTTATAATGAGATATTAGCTGCTCTTGTGAATCACGAGTTGAGGAAAGAAGATAAAGAGTCTTCCATTAGCATATCAACAGAGGTGTTGATTGTAAAAGGAATTGGTTTCAATCATCGGAAGGGTAAGGGAGATATTGATAAAATTGGTAATCGTCAATTCGGAAAGAATCAATGTGCTTTTTGCAAAAAAAAAAGAATACTGAAAAGTTGATTGTCTAAGACTCAAGAATAAAAATGAGTCAAACTCAAAGGCTAATGTCCCAATGGTAGACGTTAATGATTATGACTCATCTGTATTTTCACTTTCTATCCCCCTATACTGTTTGCTATTCAGAGGAATCTAAGTGGATTTTGGATACAGGAGCTAACTATCACGCTTGTCCCGAAGGGGGTGGTTTGCAAGTTTTGAAAAACTAGATGGAGGTTTAGTGTTATTTGGTGATGGTCACATATGTCATATGAAAGGGATAAGTACAGTTCGCATCAACTTGTCACATGGGATGGTGAGAGAGTTGAAGGATGTGAGGTATGTACCTCGGTTGAAGAAGAATGTGATTTCGATTAGAACTTTGGAGACACAGGGTCTGAGAGGGACTCCTGGAGAAGGCATTCTCAAGATGTTCATTGGCTTATTGATTGTTCTGAAGGGCATTCGACGCAACAGCTTGTACTATTTGAAGAGTAGTATAGTTACTGAAAATTTGGTAGCTTCAGAACGTTTGGATGGCGATTCTACCAGGTTATGGTATTCAAAACTGGGATATATTGGTTTGGATGCTTTGTAAGCATTGGCAACACAAGGATTATTGGAAGGTGCATTGACCTACAATTTGAAGTCTTATGAGCATTGTGTTCACCTTTATTCACCGTACTGAAGGTCATCTTGATTTTGTTCACATAGACGTTTAGGGACCAACGAAGATTGCATCACTTGCAGGTCATCAGTAATTTGTCTCTTTTGTTAATGATTTCTTTAGACATTGTGGGGTTTATCCTATGAGACAAAAGGTTTGAAATCCTAAATTTGTTTGTGAAGTGAAAAAAGTTAATGAAAAAACAGACTACCAGGAAGATCAAAGTGTTCCAATTTGATAACGTTGGGGAGTATAAGAGTGATCGGTTCATGTAATTTGGCTAGAATAATGGTACTGATATGCACTTCACAATTCGAAAACAGATTGGGGTGGCTAAAGAGTTAAACTGTGTCTTGCTAAAGAAAGTTCAGTATTTGTTATCTAATGCACAATTAGACAAGTCAATTTGAGCTGAGGCTTTGGTATATACTAGCCATCTCATGAATAGGTTGTCACTGTCTGCGATAGGAGGCAAAACTCTATTGAAAATTTGATCAGATGGAACTGCTCAAGACAATGATTTGCTGAGGATATTTGGATGTCCCGCCTATTTTACGTCAAAGAATGTAAGTGGGATCTTTGAGCAAAAGAGTTTGTGTTTTTGGGTGTCAAAAGAAATTTAAAAGGCTACAAGTTATGGAACAGCAAAAGCAAGAAGATTGTGTTGAGTAGGTATGTCATGTTCGATGAGGCTTCAATATTGAGGCCTAACTCTCAGCAGGTGGAGAGTATGAAGACCAACACTGTATTGCAGCTGGTGAAGGATGATGTTACTTTACATTCTTCATTTGGTTCAGTATTATTTGGGATCTCACCGAATGTGACACCTGGTGGAGATCATGTAGCCATTTTGGACGCTGAAGATGTTAAAAAAAATTATTAATTTGATTGCAGTTATAAGAACCAAGAAAAAATCCAAAAAAATGGATTGTGAGGAAGCGTGGATCTTAAGTTGGTGAGCTTGATCGTCTCAAGTTGAAGATTGTTGTTCTCCATGACGATCATAATGAAGAGATCCATATGACTCAACCAATTAGGTAAATTGCTGCAGATTTGATTTCAGCTGATGATTGAGCTTTCTAGAGCTCATTTGGATGAATTATGTGTGGTTTGATCCTTGAGCAGGGGGTACGTAGGTACCCGTAATGGTACAACCCGGTTGTTGAGCTGAAATTGGTTATTCGTGATGTTCGGCTCATATTTGAGAAATATTCATCGAGGTGGAGAATTGTGAGGAAAAAGATGAAAATTGGAGCTTTCAAACTCAATTGACAGCCCACAGAGAAAGGACGCGAGCTCGAGCTCGATACGGAGAAGGAAATAGTTGTGTGCATGTTTTGTGTACGTTGATCAGTCGACTAATCTGAGATTTAACAGAAACATTAAAGCAAGAGCATTGGCCTATCAGTCAACTGATCTGAACCCAGTCGCCTAATTTGATCGGCCAATAGACTAATTTGCATAGATCAGTCGATTGACCTGCCGAGTTTCTGTTTTTTAAGAGGAATTTGTTTCCAATTTGAATTTTTTTCTATTAGTTGTTTCTTTGGCTATATAAGAATGGTTTCTATACCAAAATTGTAATGAGAAAATTTGAGAGCACTAGGGTTAATTTGTTTGAGAGAATTCTATGTCAAATTGCGTAGTTTCTATATTTTGGATCAGTTTTTGAACAAGTTGGATCTTCAGATCAATTTGTAACCCTTATAACTCAGTTGATCAAATAAGATCTCTCTCTTCTGCCTCGAAGATGTAGGAAAATTGTCAAACTTCATTAAATCGTTTGTTTTTTCTTGTTTATTTGTGTTCGTGTTGTATTCGTATTGGTGATTGGCGTATGATGTTTGATACTCTAATATTGATATGAGATTTGGTGATTCCTCCGGAAGCCACACGCAACACATAGCACCCTGCTCTTTGGAGCTGCAAACATTATCCCCACTTCTCATACATTTAAAACTGCTAACAGAGTCTATCAGTACATTTAATAACCCAGCCAGGCAAGAGATAGAAAGACATGATATAAGAAGGAATAGTAGAAAGCACATTATTAACTAAAATCAGACGACCAGCCATAGAAAGGCAAGAGCCTCTCCAAACAAGTTTTCTCTATCAACTATAGATTGCCAATCCTCTTTAAGTAATCTACTAGCTTTAATGGGAATATCAAGATGAGTTAAATTTAAGGAGCCAACCTTACAATTGAACATAGAGGCAATCTCAACATGTTGGGAATCATTACCTCCTAAACACTTAGCCAAAGACTTCTTAAAATTAATAGACAGCCCAGACATAATCTTAAACAAATATATCAAAACTTTTAGGTTTTGCAACCAAATCTGCAGAAGAAAGCAGAATAGTATCATCAACAAACTGCAAATTAATCAATTTATACTCCTCAGCACCTAATCTCTCAATAAAACCACGAGACTTACAAATATTAAGCATTTTACTAAAAACATCAAATCCCAAACACAAATTATAAAGGAGATAAAGTGTCTCCTGATGAAGACCCCTTTTTCATATAAATTTTCTCTCTTCAACACCATTTATAAGAACAGAAGATTTAGTAGAAGAAAGGCTAATTTTAATCCAATTAACCCACCTACTACAAAACCCCTAACTGTAAGAGCATCTAATAAAAAATTCACATCCACTTTATCATAAGCTTTTCTAAAATCTGACTTACTAAGAATCACAAACTAATTAGTATAATGGCAATTAGCTATAATCTCTTGGATCAGAGCCACACTACCCAAAATTTATATATCTTTCACAAAAGTATATCGAGTTTTATCCACCAAAGATCCTAGCACTCTTCTTAATCTACTAGCCAAAACCTTCATGAAAATCTTAACAGAAGAATTAAGGAGACTAATTGGTCTAAATTGAATAGCAATATTAGCACCTAAGAACTTACCGAATAAGAACTATATTAGCATAATTAATTCTACCAATATCTAACTTCCTAGAAGCAAAATCCATCATCATCCACATGATATCATCCTTCACCAGATCCCAAAATTTTGGAAAAGAAAAAGGTAGAGAAGCCATCAGGCTTAGGAACCTTATCACCAGCTAAATCAAAAACAACCACACTAACTTCTTCCTCAAAAAACTCAACATCTAAAGAAGAAAAATCAACCCATTTACCTGGAGGATATAAACAATCTCAATTCTCCAGAGAACCTTTAGAGCACTTCCACTGGCGTCACTTTGGCCCACGCAAAACCACATAATGACAAAAATATATATATTAAAAGCTCTCTCCACTGTGTCAATTTTGCCTGGGCATAACTTGGGGCGCACCTTTCCCGACTTTGGTATCGGGCTCCCTGTGCCCGAGCCCGAGGGCAGAGATTCGGGGAGATGATGCTAGCCTGTTTTGTTAATTTTTTTATTAAAGATGTTTGGGCGGGGCCCACTAACTGAAAGAATTTAATTCTCAATGGTTCTTTTGCCACGTGACCCGTCCAAAGGCCATTGATAACCAGTGGCTATTTAATCCAATGTCCAGATTTTTTTTTTTGTTTGTTTAATTTGAAAAAGCATTAAAAAAATCAGGAAAATATGAAATAAATTCTGAATATTTGCCTATAATATCTATCCATCTTCTTCGCTCTCTACACCATCAAAAAAATAATCACTCTTTTTATATTTGATTTTTGTCTAAATATATACAAACAAGCATATCAACCAAAATCCACACAAAATTAATAAAAATATTTTAAATAGTAATTATAGGGAACCCTTGCCTTATGCCAGGGCAAGAGTGGTGGGATAGGGTTAAAAACATGAAATGCAGTTTACTATTTGACATGAATAGTAACTACCAGGGAAACTCTTTTGTTGCGCGCCTGGGCAATAACCAACGAGGAACCCAATAAATGCAGCAGAGAAGTACTCAAAGACAAGAATAAAGAAACGAAGAGAGAAAGCTAAACACAAGATTTAACGACGCTCGGCAATTTGCCTATGTCTTCGAGGCAAGGGAGAAAGATTTATTGATTCAGAAATCAAGTAAAGTTTTTTCTTACATACAATTCATAAGGGTTCTACCCCTTTATTTATAGTCGAAGAGTCCCAGGGTTTTTGGAAACCCAATTGGATTTGACTCCAATTCAGAAACAAAATCCAAATACTGAAAGGAGAAGTAGCAGATTCACCCAGATTCGCCTGTCGGCCGACCGGTCGGGCAACCGAGTCTAACCAAGACTCCATGCATGCCAGTCGGTCGACCGGAATGGTCGACCGTTCTCCTGCTACGGTCAACCGGGCAGTCGATTGAGCTATCCTGTGCATGTTGTGCATGCCGGTCGACCGGGCTGGTCACTGTGCTGGCCTGCAATTCGCTGCTTTCTTACTTCATTTTGGCTTCCGATCTCTGCACTATTTCTTCCAACGAGTTTAAAAAACTCTACCATAGCTTTTATCTCCTCTCTCCCTACAATTCTCCTATTCGGTAAAGATTTCTCAAATTTGATCCGAACTCATCGCAATACTTGTCGACTCGAAAGTGGCTGCACTTGTGTGGCTGCCTACGTACCTAGCATAAGGGATCAAGCCTTTCGTTGTTCATCCAAACGAGCTACACTGAGCTCAAGCAACTTTTTACAATGTGTAAATTTCACTCCCGTCACGACTTTGATAATCATATCAGCGGGATTCTCCTTGGTATGAATCTCTTGCAACTTAATATCACCTTCATCAAGAATCTCCCAAACAAAGTGGAACCTGACATCAATGTGCTTCGTCCTTGTATGATACACCTGGTTCTTCGCCAAACAACTAGCACTCATGCTATCACAGTTGATCTTCAACAGATCCTAATCAATTCCCAAGTCATCGAGCAACCCTTGAAGCCATATTGCCTCTTTTATAGCCTCCGGCCTCTATAGTAGACAATACAATGGTAGACTAGAATAGAGCGCCAACTTACCGGTACTTGGGACAATATAAACACATACACTCCTACTTACCCGTGAAATCCTTCTCGAATACCAAACCAACGTCTATGGTACCCTTAATGTACCGTAGAACCTACTTTACCGCCTCCAATGACCCTTACCAGATCATGCATGTATCTGCTGATCATCGAGACAATTTGTGACAAATCTGACCTTGTACATACCTTTGAGTACATTAAACTATCAATTGCACTAGCATACGGCATGCGAGTTATATACGTATGTTCTTCAATAGTAGTAGGAGACATGGTAGTTTTTAACTTGAAATGAGGAGCCAATGATATACTTACAGATTTTGTATCACCGTTGATATTGAACCTCTGAAGTACCTTCTGCAAATACGCCTTCTGTGTGAAGCTAACCTTGTCACTCCTTTGATCTCACTCAATTTCCATGCCTAGCACCTTCTTCGCTTCACCAAGATCCTTCATTTCAAACTCAGAAGACAATTCTTTCTTCAATTTATCAATGCAACAAGCATATTATCTACATATAATAGTAGATAGATGTACTCTTCTCTGGTTGCTTGTTGTATTATACATATGGGTCATAATAACTGCATGTGTACTTTTTACCTTTTATGAAGCTGTCGAAATGCTTGTACCACTGCCTAGGAGATTGTTTCAATCTATACAGCATTTTTTTCAGCTTACATACCATTTTCTCCTTTCCTGTAGTTTTGAACCCCATCGGCTGAGACATATAGATCTTCTCATCAAGATTACCATGGAGAAAAGTGGTCTTGACATCGAGCTGGTCAAGATCCAACTCATACTGTGCTACCAACGCCTGTAAAATCTGAATCGATGAGTGCTTTACAATAGGAGAGAATACTTCATTGTAGTCAATGTCTTCTCATTGTGCGTAGCTTTTAGCTACCAACATGTCTTTATAGAGTATAATATCACCTTTGAGGGATCCCTGTTTCTTCACATATACCCACTTACGGCCAATTGTCTTTTTTTCCTTGGGTAACTCTGTCAGTTCCCAAGTGTCGTTCTTGTGTAGAGAACTCCTCTCTTCTTCTATGGAATTCTTCCACATCTTGGACTATAAACTGATTTCAGCTTCTCTTTATGTAGACATGATCGTCTCTTCAATGACTGAGAGAGCGTAGGCCGCAATCATATCTGTAGTGAGCCAACTAGGCTTGCATGGATTTTTTCTAGTTCTTCTAACTGCAATGGATTCATGAACATCACCCATAGCCTGTTCTTGATCCTCATCATCATCAGCATCCTGCTCGGCTACATGATCACTACCCTATGTCACCATGGGTATGATCTCTAAAGATACTGATCTTTTAGAGACGGTGAAGTAGCATCTCTCTACCTGCTGTGATACCCTTTGGTCTTCTCAATCTCCACCTGCTGAGAGATTGTAGGTTTCAACATTGAAGCCTCATCGAATGTGACATCTCTGTTGAGGACAAATTTTCTGTCCTTAAGACTCAAATCTTGTAGCCTTTTATTCCTCTTTTGAATCCTACGAACACTTCTTTCTTCGCTCTTGGGTCTAACTTGTCTTCCTTAACATGATAGTAGGCCGGACACCCAAATACCCTTAGCGCATCATAGTCCTGAGCAGATTTCCCTGACCAAACTGTTGGCCCAGAGGCCTTCCACTCTAGTTTTGATGATGATTAACTCATGTAGTTATGGTTACTAATAATCTTGTGATGTTTAGTTTCAGATCTTTAATCAAGATATTAGTAAGTGATTAGCTTCAACAAAGATGTTTTGGAAGCTTTCACAAGGTGATTCAAGAGCCCAAGCATCAAAGATCATATATAGCACTCGTTGGAGTCTAGCTCGGTGGATCACGGTTTGAATCGAGTCGACTTGGAGACAGCGCTCTACAAGAAGACCTCGGTTTGTTTTAGAATAGTTAGTTTAAATCCATGTGTAAAGATTAGATAATGTGATATGCTCAAGTTCACAACACACACGTTTCATGTTTTGGTTTTCGGTTTTGGCTTAACCGATCTTGGTTTTCATGAATAGATAGATCAAAACAAGTTTATATTATTTAAATGTATATTAGATATGTTCTATATACATGTATGCTTTATATCGTAAACAAACTTATTTTGATATGCCTATTCATGTGTTGATGTTTTGGTATTTTTATCAAAACATATTTTCGGATTTATTGTCAAAAACATTGATATATCTTTATATGTATATTGGAGTATATCCATATACTACATGCCTAAAAGTTGTTTAAATATCATGTTTTTATAATTGGATGAGTTTTGGAAATATCGGATATCCATTTGAAAAATTCAAGTTTTAGAAAAAACGAATTTTGGTTTTCGGCAAAATTTCTAAGTCACAAATATGGTTCAAAAAGTTTGAAATATATGTTGAAATTTTCACACATGTTTGTATATCAAATATAAAGTTAGAATTTATTTTTGTGAAATTTTAGAAATATAATGTTAGAATTTATTTTTGTGGAATTTTAGAAGTTTTATGGGATTTATTTAAAAAATTAAAACCCAAGTTTTCAGTCTCTAATGCTGCCTGTCAGGCTCTGGCGGTCGACCGGACCAGGAGCCGTTCAACCGGAGCGGTTGACCGGACGTGCACACAAACGTTCACACAGCCAGCCCCCTTGGACCGGTCGACCGACTGAAAGCAACCCACTCTCGGGTTGTTCCGGTCAACCGGCCAGAGAGCCGTTGCTCTCTGGTTCTGGGCGCGGTCGGCCGTGCGGTCGACCGACAGTCGCTAACGGTCAAATTTAGACCGTTGGCCGGTCGACCGGATGGTCAACTCTGACCATTTTTTACTGCAACAGCTAGTTTTCAAAAGAGGTTATAAAAACCCCATTTGAGAGAGCTTTTCTCTAAGAATTTTTGAGCTAAAAATTTCTACTCTCTAGTGTTTTTGCAGCAATCAAAAGAAGTTTTTGAGCTCTATAGTTTACATTCAATTTGGTGTTTTTCTAGGGTTTGGAAAATCAAAGAAAAATGATTTTGGGAAAAGTGTTTTGATTCAATTTCTTCATCTTTATTTCTAGTTTTTCCCAAGGATTTTCTTTGAGTATTTATTTTTCCATTCCTTTGATTTTTCTCACACTTGAGCTTCATTCTATCCTATCTATAAGATCTTTGTATTTGTGGGAAAAAAATTGGTTTGTGGTTGAGATATACCACCAAGTTGTAAACCCTTATCATTACTTGGCTTTGTGCCTTTCCCTCTAGGTGTAGAGGAGGTTGTGCAATTGGGTTGTATCCCTCAAGTTGTGAGGTGATCTTATTTGGCTTTGTGCCTATCCTCTAGTGAGAGGTTGTGTTTGTAAAGAGAGGAGTTGTGTACTCCCGGTTGTTGTTGCCCCAAATCCTCCGTGGATGTTCCCTGTATGGGAGTCCTGTGTGGACAAACTAGTGGATTCAAAATCCTTCTGGGTGAAGGCGGGGACATAGAGCTGGGTGCTCGAACCTCGAATCAAATCTTGTTATTTGCGCTTGATCCATTGACTCTAACTCTCTCTCTCTCTCTCTCTCTCTCTCTCTTTATATTATGCCATTGCATCATTTCATATTGCTCATTCATATTATATACTTGGCTTGTTGGTGTGTGCCTCACTTGTGCTTAACCACGAGAGCTTCATATAGCGCCTCAACTCTTATTCAGAGGAATCAAGAGGAGTTAGTCCAGAGCCCTTCACGGGGTATTCAGCTACACTCGTTGGTTGCATTAAGTGTTAATTGCAATTAAGTTTTAATTTTCGCATTTAGTTTAATTAATTAGCATCATCACTTATTCACCCCCTCTAGGTACCTTCAATTGGTATCAGAGCCTACGCTCCTGATATTAGGTTTAACCACCTAGGAGTGAGATCTTGGCTAGCTAATCTTAGATTTGTATTTGCATACTTATTGTTTATACACACTTATGGATCCCCTTGCCCCTCCCATGATTAATGTTTGTGACTTTGAAATATGGAAGATTAGAATGAGTATTTATTTAAAATCCCTAGGTTATTATGTATACCTTGCTGCTACCAAGGAATCTTTTATTAGTAATAGCAAGTATAAAATGGCTAATGCTCAAGCACTAAGGGCTATTAGAAACTCACTAAGTAAAGAATATTTATCTATGATTTCTCATTGTGATTCCGTCTTTGCAGTGTGGAACATTTTGATATCTTCTGAGCTTCAAACACAAATCAATATGGAGGAAAAATCTAGTGGAGAAGAATCCGACCAACGTTGCTTCATGGTCCAAGGGAATGACTCCCTTGAGGTATATTCGAAAACTCAACTAGATAATAGTGTTAGTTCTTCTTGTGGTGATTATATTGATGCACATGCTTTATATGAAGAACCATCTATAGTCAGTGAAAATTGCAATCAAAATATAAGGTTTTGAAAAATAAAAATTCTAAATTAAAAAAGAAGAAAATAAAAACTTGCTTTCTAAGGTTGATTTGGTTTTGTAAGAAAAGGATGAGATTTCAAATGAAAGGGACTCATTGAAATCCCAACTAGATCTTGCCCTAAATGAAAATGAGTTTTGAAAAATAAAAATGATCGTAATGATATTTAAAGAAAAATGAAAACTTGTCTTTAAAACTTGATTTTGTTGTACAAGAGAATGATTCTTTAAAAATAAAAATTAATTCTATTTCAAAAGATTTAGAAGTTTGCTTAAATGAAAATGATTCTTTGAAAATTGATATTGATTCACATGTTTGCCATGCTAGTGTAGCTTTACCATCTAGCTCAACAATTGCATGCACCTCTTCTTACACAATTGAAAGTGATATTTGTATGCTAAAGAAGAGTGTGAATTGTTTGGGCTCCACTATGAGCCAATGTGCTTTGAACCATACACGCTTGGAATTTTTGGTTCGAAAGAAACAAGTTCCATCTTTGCATGCACACCATCCACGGCATACACATGCTCCCCACAGTCACACCCATCACATGTATGCTCATGTGTACACTTGTACACATTGTAGACGTAAGGGCTACCTTGCTAAATTCTGTTATGATCGTATAAATGATTCTAATTTAGCAACTAAATTTGTTTGGGTTAGGAAAGGTACTAACCCTTATAGATCCAAAAGAGTGTGGGTACCAAAGACCACCCCTATTATATTTGATGTAGGTGTGGGCTCTCGCATGACGTGAGAGTGATGGTGTCTTGAGGTGGATGCGTTCCGAGCCAAAAGATGACATTTTGGATGCATCACTTTCAAGAAAAATTTGGTGGGAGGACCACCTTGGTTTGGAGAACTAGATAGGTGCCTTCATCAGTTTTGGTATCGATCTCTAACTCCCGTTTATATTTACATGCTTTCCACATTATTGAACTTTAGCATGTTTTAATTAGTATGTTAAATGCCATGATTATTAGACCATTGACATGCATGTATAGCATTTGAGATCACCCATGTTTATATGGACCCATATTTAATGTGTTCTCACCATTGTTTAGCTATTATGTATATCATAGATCTAATGCATGTGCATTTGTCATAATGATCATATGTATGTCTATGAGTTTTTATTTCTATGCTTCATGATTTGATTACATGTTTGAATGTTAGTTTTCATTAAGACTTGGATATATACTTGTACAACTAATGAGCCACAAATAAATTATTACATGTTTGTGCTTGAACACTCATTTGTACTTATTAGATGTACTAGTATAGCCTACTTTTGATGATTCATGCATTTTAACTTGTATTCCCCATCTTGGACATGTTTTATGTGTTGGCCCGGAGGCCTTCCTCTATAGTTTGATGATGATTAACTCACGTAGTTATGTTTACTAATAATCTTGTGATTTTAAGTTTCAGATCATTTAGTAAGATATTAGTTGGTGATTAGCTTCAACAAGGAGTTTAGAAGCTTTTCATGGTGATTCTAGTGCCCGAGCATCAAGATCATACCTTTGCACTCGGTGGATCACGTTTGGGATCGAGTCGGCTTGAAGATTGAAGATCGTCAAGAAGACTTAGGTATCCTAGTTTTAGTTTAGTGTGTTTAGATCCATGTGTAAAGCTTAGAATAGTTGATATGCTCAAGTGCACAACATACACGTTTTATGTTTGGATTTGGTTTTCATGAATAGATTGATCAAAACAAGTTTACTTTGTTTTTTATGTATATTAGATGTGTTCAATATACATACATGCTTCATATCTTAAACAAACTTATTTTGATATGTCTATTCATGAGTTTTAGGAAAAATCAGATTTCCTTGTTGAAAAACCAAGTTTGATAAAATACAAGTTTTGATTTTTGGTAAAAATGTTAAGACACAAAAATAGTTCAAATTGCTTGATATTTTAGTTAAAATTTTTATCACATGTTTATATATCAATGCAAAATGGTAAAACTATTTTTAGGGATTTTTAGAAAATTTTAAAGAATTTTTAGAAATATTTTAACCCCAGTTTCTGACCCAGAACAGTGACTGACAGGCCAGGTCGGCCGACCGCACGGTCGACCGAACCAAGGGCCGGTCGACCGAGCGGTCGACCGACGTGCACAGCCTTGTGCACGTTTGGCAGACACATGGGCCGGTCGACCGGTTGGTCGACCGGACCAGAGAGCTTTGCTCTCTGTATCTGGGCGGTCGACCGGGCGGTCGACCGGGATGCCCCAACGGTCATATTAGGACCGTTGGCGGTCGACCGGCCGGTCGACCGCAGGCCTGTCAGGCTGACAGATCAGCCTAACGGCTAGTTTTCTGTTTGGCCTATAAATACCCCATTTCTTGGGGTTTTAACTAAGATTTTTAGAGCCAAAATTTCCATACTTTCTCTACTATTTTAAACAAGTTTTCAAAAGAATTTTAGTGCCAAAAGTTCTACCTCATTTGTTTTAAAGTGTTTTGTTATTTTCAAAAAATATAAGTTTTGGGAATTAGTTTCTTGTTCTTAATTCTATATTCATTTGGTATTTTTCCCAAGAGATTTTCTTTGATCAAAACACTTGTTTTTCCACACTTGAGCTATCACCTATCCTATTCTATTAGGATCATTGTTTGGGGAAAAAGGAGAGGTTTGTGGTTGAGATATACCACTTATTGTAAAAACCTCATTTGTTGGTTGCTCCCTCTTTGGTAGAGGTTGAGGTTTGTGTTTGCTCCCTCTATTGTAAGGTGGAGTTTGGTTGTTGGCTACGGGCCTTATCCCTCTTCGGTAGAGGTGGATTGGTTGTATTGCCTCGGTGGCATTATAAGGTGAGAGAGGAGTTTGGTACTTCTTTAGTGGATTAGAAATCTTTCTCGGTGAAGGCGGAGACGTAGAGCTAGGGGCTCGAACCTCGAAACATATCTTTGTGTTTGCGTTTGATCCATTGCCTCTAAACCCTCTCTCTTTTATTTGTGCAAAGTATCATTCATTCATTCATATCTTATTGCTTGCATTTGTGCCTTGCATTATTTCATATTGATCATCCTTATATGCTTGGCTTGCTTGTGTGTGCCTCACTTATACTTAACCACAAGAGCTTCATATAGCACCTCAACCCTTATCTAGGAGAGTCAAGAGGAGTTAGTCCAGAGCCCTTCACGGAGAATTCGGCTACACTTGTTAGTTGTATTAAGTGTGATTGCAAAATTATTTAGCTTCCGCATTTAGTTTCTAGATTAGCATTTACACCTATTCACCCCCTCTAGGTGTTTTTCAATTGGTATCAGAGCCCACGCTCCTGATACTTAGGTTTAACAACCTAGGAGTGAGATCCTTATTTGCTAGTCTATCATTTGCATTTGCTTGTTTGCACACATATAGTTTGGACCCATGGACTTCATGACCCCACCTATATTTGACCCTTCTAACATTCTTGTTTGGAAGACTAGGATGTCCATATACCTCCAAACCCTAGGATATAAGGTTCACCTTGCCATTACCAAGGAATCCTATCTTAGTGATAGCAAGCATATAGGGGCCAATGCACAAGCCCTTGAGGCTATTAGAAGCACACTTCCTAAAGAATATCTTATGCATGTTTCTAATCTTGATTCCGCCTTTACAGTGTGGAACAAGTTGACCACAACCACCACCTCCAAGCTTCAATTGTCAATCCAACCGGAGGAATCTAGTGGAGAATCCGACTCACAATGCTTTATGATCCAAGGGAATGACTCCCTTGAGGTACAATCGGAAACTCTACTAGATAGTTTTGATTCTAGTTCTTCATGTAATGAATATATTGATGCCCATGCTTTGAATGAAGAGTTGTCTATTGTTTGTGAAAAATTGTTTGAAAAATATAAAATTTTGAAAAAGAAAAGTCTAGGCCTTGAAAATGAAAATAAAAATTTGATTTCTAGACTTGACATTGTTTTGCAAGAGAAAGTTGAAATTTCAAATGAAAGGGATTCATTAAGATCTCAACTTAATCTTGCCTTAAAAGAAAATAAATTTTTGAAGAATAAAAATGATTGTGATGTTTTGAAGAAAAATAAAGTTCTAACTTCAAAATTTGATTTTTTTTTAAAAGAAAATGATTCCTTAAAAAGAGAAATTGATTTTATTTCAAAAGAGTTAGAAATTTGTTTAAATAAAAATAAATCTTTGAAAAATGATATTGTTTCTCATTTTGCCATGCTAGGGTAGTGTCACACACTTCACCTATTGCATGCCACACTTCTTCTTTGATTGATAATGATATATCCATACTTAACAAGAGTGTTGATTGTTTGGGCTCCACTTTGAGCCAATGTGTAGTGGGTCATACACGTTTGGAATCTTTGTTTTGAAAGAAACAAGTTCCATCTTTTATGCATACACACCCATCACGGCATACACATGCTCCTCACGGACACCATCATCACTTGTATGCTCATGTGTACACATGTACACATTGTGGACGTAAGGGCCACCTTACTAAATTTTGCTATGATAAAATACATGATGTAAATTTAGCAAATAATTTTGTTTGGGTTAGAGAAGGGACAAACCCCCATGGATCCAAAAAGGTATGGGTACCAAAGACCACCCCTCTTATTTATGATGTAGGCGTGGGCTCTCACATGACGTGAGAGTAGCGGTACCTTGGAGTGGATGCGTTCCGAGCTTCATGGAAATCATTTGGATGCATCACTTTCAAGGGAAGGTTTGGTGGGAAGACCACCATGTTTTGGAGACAATGGTAGTTGCCTTCTAGGTTTTGGTAACGATCCCTAACTCCTATTTATTTACATGCTTTCATTTCATTATTTATAGCATGCTTTGTTGTTTATAGATTATTATGTCAATGTCATGATTATTAGATCCTTGACATGCATGTATAGCCTTTGAGACACCCATGTTTAAAATGGACTATTACTTTGTGTTCTCGTATATGTTTAGCTATCATGTTTATCATAGGTTTAATAACATGTGAATTTACATAATAATCATGTTTAAGATTTATCATGATAATTTTATCTTATTTTATGCTTCATGTTTTGAATAGATGTTTAAATGTTAGTTTTCATTAAGACTAGGATTTATACTTGTGCATATAGTAGGTCACAAATAAATCTATATATGTTTGCGCTTGATTGCTTATTTGTTCCCATTAGATGTGCTAGTATAGTCTAGTTTTGATGATCCATGCATTTTAAACTTGTATTCCCATTTTTGGATTTGTTTCATGTTTAACTTTATGTATATATCTATTTTATCCAAACTATTGTTTATACATATACATTCTTTTGAGCCACGTGCCTTCATGCATATATCTTTGTGGACTCGTGTGTTTGGATATATATGTATACTTTAGTTGTATAAGACATACATATACCTTGAAGATTAAATAGTTTTGATGATTCTCATGTTTTCATGTTTCAAGAAATATTGAGCTTATTATCCATCTTTCATGATTATGATCTTCACATCTTTTTTGTACACTCACATTTATTGTTTACTCATGTTTTATTTTCATGAGTCATATTATGCTTAATTGGCTTAGAGTGTTGATTATCATGTGGATTTCATGTTTCATGAAAAATAATTTTGTTTTATTCCTTGCTTGAAGGATTTCGTACTAGTTTACAAAATTTTCATATAACTAGTTACGGTATTCTTCATTATGGTAGAATTTTCAAGCATACTATACTTTTCAAACCTATTTTTGAAAACCCCTACCTTCCAAGGGTGGTTGAATGGAAGATCATGCTCATGTATGCTTTATGGTGAAAATCATTTTAAACTTGAACATGGATGGGAGGATAGGTTATATGAGTTGTACTTTGATATTATTGTTGTTTCAATTGGTATCATTGGATTCTTTCAATTGGTATCAATTTGACCTTTCTTGTATACTCATATATGTTTGTATGTATGTATGTATGCTTTCAATTCCAATAGTATCAATTTCGATTGGTATCTAATTTTCATACATATATATTTTGTTTATGCTAAGCTTGAGCTTCAACTTTGTTTCAATTGATTTAGCTTTCAATTGGTATTCTTAAACAAGTTATGCATTTGTTTTTGTTGGTATTTCATAAAGGGGGAGAAAATTCGATTTTCATATTTCAATTGGTATTTGTATTTCTACTCCCTTGCTTTATGATAGAAAATGAAAATTTTAAATTGATATCATATGCTTAAAAAGAAAAATACTCTCTTTTGATATCAAGATGTTTATTTGAATGTTTTAATTTGGTATCTCAAAATTTTATTTAAAGATAAATACAAAAGTTTTGATTTGCATTGCATATATACAAGGAGAGCTTAACATCTCTTCTACATATAGATTCATGTTGAGTGTATCTTGTATTGAGGAGCTTGACATCTCTTCTTTATGTGGTACACGTGTGTAGGGGGAGCTTCACATCTCCTCTTATTCATTGCATAGTGTACGTTATGTGAATTAGGGCTTGTCATCCCTCCTTCATGTAATGTATCTATGTAGGGAAGCTTCACATCTTCCTCTTCATGAATGTATATAGCATATACCACTTATTTATTGATCTATGTTTACTTTCAATTGGTATCAAGATGCTACTTTGACATATTTTCAATTGATATCTTAATTGACTGACACTCCTATATTGATATTTTTTTTTTTAGACAAAAAGGGGGAGAAAAATTTATTGATTTGGTTTGCTTTTACCCCTTTATTGATGATTGACAAAAAAGGGAGAATTATTTGAGAGTTTAACATGCATATATAGAGAAGATGTTTTTAACATGCATGATTGGTACATGTTTTATATGCATAGTTATGTTTTTGCATATATTAAGTTTAATTGGTATCTAGATGTTTTAATTGGTATCTAGAGCATCTAGAACATGTTTTGTTTTTATTTTGAAAATTTTAATTGGTATAGGAACATGTTTTATTTGTTTTATGCATGTTGATGCATTGCATATATTTATGTTTATTAGTTTATTTGTTTATGCATGAGTTAAGGGGGAGCTTCTTTGAAGCTTAACTTTAATCCATGTATATATAACTCCATGAGTTTTGTCATCATTAAAAAGGGGGAGATTGTTGGCCCGGAGGCCTTCTCTCTAGTTTTAATGATGATTAACTCATGTAGTTATGTTTACTAATAATCTTGTGATTTTAAGTTTCAGATCATTCAGCAAGATATTAGTTGGTGATTAGCTTCAATAAAGTTTAGAAGCTTTTCATGGTGATTCCAGTGCCCGAGCATCAAGATCATACCTTTGCACTCGGTGGATCACGTTTGGGATCGAGTCGGCTTGAAGATTGAAGATCGTCAAGAAGACTTAGGTATCCTAGTTTTAGTTTAGTGTGTTTAGATCCATGTGTAAAACTTAGAATAGTTGATATGCTCAAGTGCACAACACACGCGTTTTATATTTGAATTTGATTTTCATGAATAGATTGATCAAAATAAGTTTACTTTATTTTTATGTATATTAGATGTGTTCAATATACATACATGCTTCATATCTTAAACAAACTTATTTGATATGTCTATTCATGAGTTTTAGGAAAAATCAGATTTCCTTATTGAAAAATCCAAGTTTGATAAAATACAAGTTTTGATTTTTGGTAAAAATGTTAAGACACAAAAATAGTTCAAATTGCTTGATATTTGAGTTAAAATTTTTATCACATGTTTATATATCAATGCAAAATGGTAAAACTATTTTTGGGGATTTTTAGAAGTTTTTAAAGAATTTTTAGAAATATTTTAACCCAGTTTCTGACCCAGAACAGTGACTGACAGGCCAGGTCGGCCGACCGCACAGTCGACCGAACCAAGGGCCGGTCGACCGAGCGGTCGACCGACGTGCACAGCCTTGTGCACGTCTGGCAGACACATGGGCCGGTCGACCGGTCGGTCGACCGGACCAGAGAGCTTTGCTCTCTGTATCTGGCGGTCGATCGATCGGCGCGGTCGACAGGGATGCCCCAACGGTCATATTTGGGACCGTTGGCGGTCGACCGGCCGGTCGACCGCAGGCCTGTCAGGCTAGGATCATTTGTTTGTGGGAAAAAGGTGAGGTTTGTGGTTGTTGAGATATACCACTTATCGTAAAAAAACCCTCATTTGTTGGTTGCTCCCTCTTTGGTAGAGGTTGAGGTTTGTGTTTGCTCCCTCTATTGTGAGGTGGAGTTTGGTTGTTGGCTACGGGCCTTATCCCTCTTCGGTAGAGGTGGATTGGTTGTATTGCCTCGGTGACATTGTAAGGTTGAGAGAGGAGTTCGGTACTCCTTTAGTGGATTAGAAATCCTTCTCGGTGAAGGCGGGGACGTAGAGTTAGGGGCTCGAACCTCGAAACATATCTTTATATTTGCGTTTGATCCATTGCCTCTAAACCCTCTCTCTCTTTTATTTGTGCAAAGTATCATTCATTCATTCATATCTTATTGCTTGCATTTGTGTCTTGCATTATTTCATATTGATCATCCTTATATGCTTGGCTTGCTTGTGTGTGCCTCACTTATACTTAATCGCAAGAGCTTCATATAGCACCTCAACCCTTATCTAGAGGAATCAAGAGGAGTTAGTGCAGAGCCCTTCACGGGGAATTCGCTACACTTGTTGGTTGTATTAAGTGTGATTGCAAAATTATTTTAGCTTCTGCATTTAGTTTCTAGATTAGCATTTACACCTATTCAACCCCCCTCTAGGTGTTTTTCATTATGATCATGTGTTTTCACTTCATGTATATGTCTATTTTTTCAAATCTTAAGATATACATGTATACCCCTTGAGTCATTTACTTTTCATGCAAATCTTTATTATTGACTCAATTGTATTTAGGGATATGTATGTATACTTCTTGCTTTGTCAAAACATACATATGCCTTGAAGTATAAATTGTTTTTAATGAAATTTAGTTTTGACGATTTTCATGTTTTTCATGCTTAAAGGAAATTCAAATTGAGCTAAATTGACTATTTTCATGATTATGTCTTTCACACAAAACCTGTACACTCACATTAGTTATTGGTTTCTCATGATTTTGTTTTCATGAGTCATATATGAGCTTTATATCTTTTGAGTGTCAATTGTTGAGTGATTTTCATGTTTCATGAAATATATTTCTGTTTTATTCCTTACTTGAAGGATTTCGTACTAGTTTTTCAAATTTTCTTATAACTAGTTCGTATTTTTCAATATGGTAGAGTTTTTCAGACATACTATATTTTCAAACCTATTTTTGAAAACCCCTACCCATTTAAGGAAGGTTGGTTGGGAGACCATGCCTTGTATGCTTATTATTGAAAATAATTTTAAACATGTGCATGAAATGGGTGGTAGGTAATATGAGTCATACACTTGATCTTATTATTGTTTCAATTGGTATCATTGGATCGTTTCAATTGGTATCAATATTGACATTCTTTTGTATACTCATATATGTTTAATTTGTGCTCAAGGATATCATAAATTTTGGTTATGCTAAGCTTGATTTTTAATGACTATGTTTCAATTGATTATTTTTCAATTGGTACTTATACAAGCTTATGCATCATTTCTTTTGGTATTTCATAAAGGGGGAGAAAATTCGTATTTTATCTTTCAATTGTATTTGGTTTACCTTTGATTTTCACTCCCATACTTTATGATGAAAAATGATTGAAAAATTAATATTGATTTTAATTTGGTACCATATGAAAAATACTTACAATTGGTATCAAGATGCTTATTTGTTTACTTTCAAGTAAGAATTGTAATGAAAGATATATAGATATTTTCATTTTGGTATCAAAATTTTGATTGGTTTCTTCAAGATTTGTTTTTTAACATCAATATATTTTTTAATTGGTATCATATTAAAAAAGAAGAAGAAGAATATGTTTTTTTTTATTGGTTTGTCTTTGACCCCTTTGTTGATGATGACAAAAAGGGGGAGAAGAATTTGAGTTTATATGCATGTTGGTGCATTTCATGTTGGTGTATTTCAACATGTTGGTGCAATATTTGTTTTATGTATTGTGTTTTATGTTTGGTATCAAGAGCTATTTGGTATCATGAGCTTGTTTTATGCATATTTCATTTTTCATGTTTAGTATTTATTGCATATCTTATTATTTATTGCTATGCATGAGTTAAGGGGGAGCTTCTTTGAAGCTTAATTTCAATCCATGCATATATAACTCCATGAGTTTTGTCATCATCAAAAATGGGGAGATTGTTGGCCCAGAGGCCTTCCACTCTAGTTTTGATGATGATTAACTCATGTAGTTATGATTACTAATAATCTTGTGATGTTTACTTTCAGATCTTTAATCAAGATATTAGTAAGTGATTAGCTTTAACAAAGATGTTTTGGAAGCTTTCACAAGGTGATTCAAGAGCCCAAGCGTCAAAGATCATATATAGCACTCGTTGGAGTCTAGCTCGGTGGATCACAGTTTGGATCGAGTCGACTTGGAGACATCGCTCTACAAGAAGACCTCGGTTTGTTTTAGAATAGTTAGTTTAGATCCATGTGTAAAGTTAGATAGTGTGATATGCTCAAGTTCACAACACACACGTATCATGTTTTGGTTTTCAGTTTTGCTTTAACCGATCTTGGTTTTCATGAATAGATATATCAAAACAAGTTTATATTGTTTAAATGTATATTAGATATGTTCTATATACATGTATGCTTCATATCGTAAACAAACTTATTTTGATATGCCTATTCATGTGTTTGATGTTTTGGTATTTTTATCAAAACATATTTTTAGATTTATTGTCAAAAACATTGATATATATCTTTATATGTATATTGGAGTATATCCATATACTACATGCCTAAAAGTTGTTTAAATATCATGTTTTTGTAATTGGATGAATTTGGAAATATCGGATATCCATTTGAAAAATTCAAGTTTTGAAAAATACGGATTTTGGTTTTCGACAAAATTTCTAAGTCACAAATATGGTTCAAAAAGTTTGAAATATGTGTTGAAAATTTTCACACATGTTTGAATATCAAATATAATGTTAGAACTTATTTTTATAGAATTTTAGAAGTTTTATGGGATTTATTTTAAAAATTAAAAACCAAGTTTTCAGTCTCTAATTGCTGCCTGCCAGGCTCTGGCGGTCGACCTCTCCAGTCGACCGGTCGACCGGAGCGGTCGACCGGACATGCACACAAACGTGCACGCAGCCAGCCCCCTTGGGCCGGTCGACCGAGCGGTCGACCGACTGAAAGCAACCTACTCTCGGGTTGTTCTGGTCGACCGGGCGGTCGACCGGCCAGAGAGCCGTTGCTCTCTGGTTCTGGGCGCGGTCGACCGGGCGGTCGACCGACAGTCGTAACGGTCAAATTTAGACCGTTGGCCGGTCGACCGGTGGTGGTCGACCGGATGGTCAATTCTGACCATTTTTGGCTGCAACGGCTAGTTTCAAAAGAGGCTATAAAAACCCCATTTGAGAGAGCT
Organism: Agave tequilana; assembly: GCA_038442645.1. Classification (NCBI taxonomy): domain Eukaryota; kingdom Viridiplantae; phylum Streptophyta; class Magnoliopsida; order Asparagales; family Asparagaceae; genus Agave; species Agave tequilana. Next base: position 14,254 of record JAVJIF010019439.1, on the reverse strand, counting down.
TTTCTCTAAGAATTTTTGAGCTAAAAATTTTCTATTCTCTAGTGTTTTTGCAGCAATCAAAAAGAAGTTTTTAGGCTCTATAGTTTACATTCAATTTGGTGTTTTTTCTAGGGTTTGGAAAATCAAAGAAAAGTGATTTTGAGAAAAGTGTATTGATTCAATTTCTTCATCTTTATTTCTAGTTTTCCTAAGGATTTTCTTTGAGTATTTATTTTCCATTCCTTTGGTTTTTCTCACACTTGAGCTTCATTCTATCCTATCTATAGGATTTTTGTGTTTGTGGGAAAAGAATTGGTTTTGTGTTGAGATATACCACCAAGTTGTAAACCCTTATCATTGCTTGGCTTTGTGCCTTTCCCTCTAGGTGTAGAGGAGGTTGTGCGATTGGATTGTATCCCTCAAGTTGTGAGGTGATCATTGTTTGGCTTTGTGCCTAACCTCTAGTGAGAGGTTGTGTTGTAAAGAGAGGAGTTGTGTACTCCCAGTTGTTGTTGCCCCAAATCCTCGGTGAAGGTTCCCTGTGTGGGAGTCCTGTGTGGACAAGCTAGTGGATTCGAAATCCTTCTGGGTGAAGGCGGGGACGTAGAGTTGGATGCTCGAACCTCGAAACAAATCTTGTTGTTTGTGCTTAATCCATTGACTCTAACTCTCTCTCTCTCTTTATATTGTGCCATTGCATCATTTCATATTGCTCATTCATATTATATGCTTGGCTTGTTGGTGTGCGCCTCACTTGTGCTTAACCACGAGAGCTTCATATAGCGCCTCAACTCTTATTCAGAGGAATCAAGAGGAGTTAGTCCAGAGTCCTTCACGGGGTATTCGGCTACACTCGTTGGTTGCATTAAGTGTTGATTGCAATTAAGTTTTAATTCTCGCATTTAGTTTAATTGATTAGCATCATCACCTATTCACCCCCCTCTAGGTGATTTCACAACCTCCCGATGTGTTTTACCTCCTATCGCAGATGAAGACAACCTGTTGACGAGATAGCAAGAATATACTAACGCCTCAGCTCAAAAATTCTTTAGTAATCTGGTATTAGATAACATAAATCGGACCATCGCTAACAAAGTCCAGATCATCCTCTCTGCTACCCCATTTTATTGTGATTTTTTCCTTACTGTGAAGTGCCTGTCTATACCATCATCACGATATAGTTTTAGGAAAGGATCAGACTTATACTCACTTTCATTATCTGACCAAGGGATTTTGATCTTTCTTCCCGTGCTTTTCTCCAAATTCTTCTTCCACTCTACAAATAATTATAGGACTTCCCTTTGTGCTTCATGGTATATACCCAACATCGTCTAGAATAATCATCAATGAAAGTCACAAAGTAGTGGTTACCTCCAATAAATGCCGTCTTTGTAGGTCCCCAAATATCGGTGTGAACATAATCGAGAATCCCCTCAGTGTAGTGTGTCACTGTGTCGAATTTCACCTTGGTCTTCTTTTCGATGACACAATGTTCGCAAAATTTCAATTTGCAAGTTCTGGCACCTTCAATAGACTTTACTTTGTAGGAGCTTGGAAAGACTTTTCACCTGCATGTTCGAGCCTCATATGCCACAGCCTGGTAGAATCATCATCTGAATCTGTAGAAGTCGCCACCTGACCTTTAACTGAACTATCCTTCAAGTAGTAGAGATTATTTCGACGGATGCCCTTCAAAACCACCATTGAGCCTTTAGTCATCTTGAGAACACCATCTCTTATAGATACCTCAAGACTCAATATTTCAAAGTACCAACCGAGATAAGATTCCTCTTAAGTTGAAGTACATACCTCACTTCCTTCAATTTTCGTACCATCCCATCGAACATCTTGATCTGGACTGTACCTATGCCTTTCATGTTACATGAGCGATCATCATCCATGATAACAAAACATCCATTTGGCTTCTCAAAGTTAGAAAACCAATCCCTGCTTGGGCATACATGTCCAGTATCTAACATCCACTCAGTATCTCCTGAGTAACCAATGATAGGAGTAATAACAGAGAAAGAAAATATCGATGAGTCTGAGTCCGATCCACCTGCCTGTGAAGTACTGGTGTGAGTACTAACCACCTATGTGACGTTTGCCTCGGTCTTTAAGTCCTTCTTACATTTGGCCTTTGGACAATCAACTTTCCAGTGCCCTAACTCTTTGCAGAAGGCGCATTGGTTCTTCTTCAGATTTCTGAAATCTGACCTGGACTTCGATCTGTCACGATCACCTTTGCCCTTCCTATTGGAACTCCTGTCTCTTACCGCCAACGCCTCTGCTGATGTACTCCCAGAAGAAGACAGTCTGTACTACCTTCTTACTTTATAATTTACTAGAGCAACCGATATCTCATGTAGTTAAGTATTTGTCTACCATTGATCAAAGTTAGAGTAAAGGTCTCATACTCTTCATCAGTAAGAGAATTCAATAGAATTACCGCCTTATACTCTTCATCGATCTTGACATCCACATTAACTAAGTCTGTAACTTCGTGCAGTTATTCATGTGTTCATCAATGGAGAGTTCTCTTTGTTGGCCCAAGGTTACAATCACCCATATTTAGTGTGTTTTGATGATTACAAAACATATTAGTTATTTGTACTAATATTGCTTATTGTTTAAGTGTGTTTCAGGGTTCTAACTCTACTAAAAGGTTTACACCTTAAAAGAAAGTGTTTTGGACTCAAGTCAACTCAAAGTGGGCTCAAGACTCAAGTGTTGAAGACCTTGATGGTGAAAAGCCCCCTTGAAGAGCTTGTAGTACTTAGAACCAATGTAAGAATTAGAATGTTAAAGTTGAGTGTTGGATATTGGCTCTAGGATACACACACACACAATTGGTTTTGTTAAAATGTGTGTTTTGTATTTAAGTTTTCATGTTTTAAATTAGGTTTCATGCTTTAAAAATATATTTACATGACTCTATGTTTTACAAAAAATAAATACCATGTTTAGATCTTATTTATATACCCCTACTAGCATATTACTTAAGTTTCCTTAAAGTCAAAAATATTTTGCAAAATTTTTCAAGTCAAAAAATTACATTGTTTTCCTGTTTCAGGCTGACCGGCCGACCGGCCGACCGGTCCGGTCGACAGGCCACTGTGCCTGGGCGTGCATGTATGTGCACGTCCTATGGTCTACCGGGCGGTCGACCGTCTGAGAGCAGGAGTGCTCTCGGGTTTTCTGGTCGACCGTCCGGTCGACCGCTAGAGGAAGACTGAGAGCAGGTTTGTTCTCGGGTTTTCTGGGTCGACCGGCCGGTCGACCGCCAGAAGACCTGAGCCAACGGCTCTTTGACCAGCTGAGCTGGTGGTCGACCGGCCCGGTCGACCGCCAAGCCTGCTGCTGCCCAACGGCTCTTTCCTCTTTGTGCAATTCTGAAATCTGTTTTTGATCTGTTTTTTGGCAGACTTTTACAGGGTTTTTCAGTTCTTTTTCAGAGCAAATAAGCTCTAAATAAATTATTTTAAACCTATTTTTCTCCCTATAAATAGAGGAGAAGACTCTCTTACTAAACACTAAGAAAAATCCTCAAGTTTTCAAAGTTTTCAAAAGAGAAAAGAAAAGTGTTTAACCTCTCCATTTCCAATTCTTTCTTGAGCTAGTTTTCAGTTGTGTTCCCTTGCAAAAATCATCTCTACAACTGAGTTTTTCTCACTACACTTCATAGAGCCAAAAATTCCTAACTCATTCTATAGTGAAGTTGTAAAAAAGAGTGAGAGTGTTGTAAAAGAGTTTGGTGATCTTGTTGTGATCACTCTTGTTCTTGTTCCTCTTCTTGTTCTTGTGGAGACACCTCTTCGGTAGAGGTTATTGTACTTGGTGGAGCTCGGTGCTCGGGTCTTCGGTAGACCGTTGTAATCGTTCTCGGTGGATAGTGGAAACCCTTCACGGAGGTGAAGGCGGGGAGTAGAGCGGTGGCTCGAACCTCGTAACAAATTCTTGTGTTTGCGATTGCCTTGTGTCATTCTTGCTTTAAATTTCCTTTGCTCTCTATTGCTTTCATTTAATTGCTTGAGTTCTAACTTTCTTTCCTTGTGCAATTGGTTCTAGTTTGTTACACTTGTCATACTTGTGACATTTATCTTGTGTGCACTTCATCATTGCATATTATTCATCTCTTGTTCGATCATTTCTCATACAACAAGGTTGCATTGCGCACCTCTAACCCATTCAAGGGGAATTGGAAGGAAGGAGTTCAGAACCTCTCACGGGGTATTCGGCTCTTAGTCTTGTTTTGAGAGATCGTTGCATCATTCATCATACTTAGTTTTAAAAAGATTGTTAGATTAGCAATAACACCTATTCACCCCCCCTCTAGGTGTTTTTCAATTGGTATCAGAGCTTGGACTCTAGGATTTGGCTTAACAACCTTAGAGAGATCCTAATTTTGCTAATCATTTCATTCATATTCACTTAGTAAAAATGGCCGATGGAATTAAAACCCCTCCTAAGTTTGATGGACTTAACTTTCCCATATGGAAAGTTAAGATGACCGTTTTCTTGCAATCTCTAGGTAGTCGAGTTGCAAAGGCCGTGACCAAACCCTTTAGTGCACCCCCCGTGATGAATCCACATGGACCGAAATAGAGACCAAAGAATTGATGCCAATGCTAGGGCTCACTATGCACTACTTCAAGCCCTTAATGATGATGACATAGCTATAGTTATTCATTGCAAGTCCGCATATGAAATTTGGACACATTGCTAGTTACACATGAAGGACCTCACAAGTGAAGAGGGCTAAGATTGACCTTCTTCGGTCCCAATATGAGAATTTTTGCATGCAAGAAAATGAAACCATAGATGATATGGTTACAAGATTTACAAAGATCACTAATGGACTTTCTTCTCTAGGTGATGCTATCGACAACGATCAAAGAGTAAGAAAGATCATCCGGCTCTTCCTCCTTCATGGGAAGTAAAAGCAACAACCTTGAAGGAACTCAATGACAAGGAGGAGATGGAGCTAATTGGTCTCATTGGAACCTCAAAACCCATGAGATGGAGAGGAAAGTGAGGGAGGACATGGCTCCTTCCAAGAAGAAGACTATAGCCTTCAAAAGTCAATCCACACACTCCGACGAAGACGATGAAGAAGAAGATGACGAAAAGCTCTCACTTCTTGTGAAGAACGTCCGGAGGATGTACAACAAGGCTAAATTTCAAGGAAGGAGAGATGGCAAGGAGGCAAAAAGAAAGAAAGATCATTTGCTTTAATTGCCAAAGACCGGGACACATAGTGGCGGAGTGTCCGGATAAAGTGAAGCCCTCCACCTCAAAGAAGCCTCACAAGAAGAAGGCAATGAAAGCTACATGGGATTCCGAGAGCGAATCCGAGGAGGAGATAATACCGCCACATGTGCTTCATGGCTAATGAAAGCACAAGCAAGGTAACCCCTTCCACTTCTCCTAATGATGAACTTTCCATGGATGAGTTAGGAGAAGCTTTGTAGAATTATCACATAATTATGATTTCCTAAAAAAAAGTATTTAAAAATGTAAAAGGAAATGAATCTCTTAATCATCAAGTTTTTACTCTTTCTAAAGAAAAGGATGAATTACTTCCACTCTTGTTTCCACTCAAAAAAATTTGACAAGTATAAGATTTCTTGTAAAGGCAAGTCTCTACAAATTGATTCAAATGAGATTACCTTGCTTAAAGAAAGAATAGACTCATTGGGAATTGTTTTAAAAAATTGTGAGTTTGATAAGAAGAAGATAGAGGCCATGTTTCCTAAGAAACAAGCCCCTAAGAAAAATGTTCACCATGCTCATGCTCATGTTCATACCACACAACCGTTACATCGTGGCAAATCCCCAAAGCATGCTCACACTTCACACACACATCATGCATCATGTATGGAAGAGTGTTCTCATGTTCACATTGTGGGCGGAAAGGACACTTAGCCAATTTTTGCTATGATAGACTAAGTGCATCTTATCATAATGTATGGGTTCGAAATACTAACTTTCAAGGACCCAAGAAAGTTTGGGTACCAAAGTCAACAATTTTGTTAAATGATATAGGTACCTTCCAAAGCCCACGACGTAGAGGATTGTGGTATCTTGATAGTGGTTGCTCAAGGCACATGACTTGGGACATCAACAACTTTGCAACCCTATCAAGATACCATGAAGGTGGTACCGTCACCTTCGGAGATGATGCCAAGGGTAAAATCATCGGTATTGGTAATGTAAAACTCGGCAACATCCCCTTTAATTGAAAATGTAGTTTTAGTTGATGGACTCAAGCATAACCTCTTGAGTGTTAGTCAACTTTGTGATAAAGTTTGATGTTGTTTTTGATCATATAGCTTGTAAAGTAATTGATAGAATTTCTAATACTTGTGTGTTTTCCGGTTTTCGTGAAAGTAATGTTTATATGATAGATATGTCTAATGTCTTGTAATATTACTTGTTTAAAAGCCCTCGATGACGACTCTTAGTTGTGCATAGAAGATTAGGCCATATTTCATTTGACCACATATCTAGGTTAAACACAAAGGAAATGGTGAAAGGTATTCCTTGTTTGAGTTTTGAAAAGGACCGAGTTTGTGACGCATGTCAATTTGGGAAACAAACTAAGTCTTCTTTCAAGTCAATTAAGGATATCATGACATCACGTCCTTTGGAGTTAGTCCATATGGATCTATTTGGCCCTACACAAACCAAAAGTCTTAGTGGGAATAGATTTGCATTTGTTTTGGTTGATGATTTTTCACGGTTTACTTGGGTTTTCTTTCTTGAACACAAAAATCAAGCATTTTCATATTTCCAAACTTTTAAGAAAAGAGTTGAAAAAGAAAAGAGTCTTCAATTTTAGAATAAGAAGTGATAGAGGAGGTGAGTTCATTACCTACCCTTTACCACTTTTGTGAAGAACATGGAATTAAGCATGAACTTTCTTGTCCTAGAACTCCACAACAAAATGGAGTAGTTGAACGGAAAAATCGAACCTTACAAGAGATGGCTAGGACAATGCTAAGTGAATATGGTCTACCACATTATTTGTGAGCCGAGGCCGTAAATACATCATGCTATATATCAAATCGTATTTTCTTGTGTAAAAATACTTCAAAGACTTCTTTTGAAATGTACTTTTCTAGAAACCAATGTTTCATATTTCAAGGTTTTGGATGTAAATGTTTTGTTTTAAATACAAAAGATAATTTAGGAAATTTGATGCTAAAGCTTATGAGGCAATTTTTGTTGGGTATTCTAATACAAGTAAGGCTTATAGAATCTTCAATAAATCATCTTTGACTATTGAGGAATCTATACATGTTAAGTTTGAAGAATCTAACTTGTTTGTTAAGAATGTTGTAGAAATAGATGCTTTGGATGAAGGCTTGGAGAAAGTGACCTTGGAGGATACTACTACTATGGGAGACAAGCCAAAGGATGATGAAGGAAGTGAAGCTAAAGTAGAAGAGGCTCAAGGAAATGAAATCAAGCAAATGAAGTGGAGCCTACTCAACAACTTCCAAAGGGTTGGAGATACAATCCTCATCATCCCAAGGACCTCGTCATAGGTGAAGTATCAAAAGGGGTAACCACTCGCTCTAAACTCATGATTATTGTGGACATTATGCATTTATTTCTCATGTTGAACCCAAAGTCCTCGAAGCCGAGGCCGATTCATATTGGTGCTAGCCATGCAAGAGGAACTCAATCAATTTGAGCGCAATCAAGTTTGGCACCTTATTCCTAGGCCCCACGATAGACCAACAATTGGTACTAAGTGGATCTTTAAGAAAAAGTTGGATGAATCGGGTAACGTTGTTAGGAATAAAACTAGGTTAGTTGCCCAAGGTTACACTCAAATCGGAGGAATCGATTTTGAAGAAACCTTTGCACCCGTAGCACGGTTTGAAGCCATACGGATGACACTAGCATTTGCCTCTTATAAAGATTTTAAATTGTTTCAAATGGATGTTAAAAGTGCTTTTCTAAATGGTTTTATTGAAGAGGAGGTGTATGTTGAATAACCCCCGGGTTTGTTGATCCTACACATCCGGATTTTGTATTTAAATAGATAAAGCTCTTTATGGTTTAAAACAAGCCCCTAGGGCTTGGTATGAAAGACTTTCTTCATTTTTGATTTCAAATGGTTTTAAGAAAGGTAAAATTGACACAACTTTGTTTACAAAACATGTAGAAAAAGATATTCTTATTGTGCAAATTTATGTTGATGACATTATTTTTGGTTCTACTAATGAATCTCTTTGCCAAGCTTTTGAATCATGCATGAAGGATGAATTTGAAATGTCTATGATGGGGGAGCTCAACTATTTCCTTGGACTCCAAATCAAGCAAAGGACGGATGGGATCTTCATCAATCAAGCCAAGTACACAAAGGAACTCATCAAAAGGTTCGGGCTTGAAGGATCTAAAGTAAGCAAAACTCCCATGGCAACAACTACCAAGCTTGATAAGGATGAACAAGGTAAAAGTGTAGACATTAAAGTTTATCGTAGCATGATTGGTAGTTTATTGTATTTGACGGCTAGTAGGCCGGATATCATGTTTTCCGTTTGTCTTTGTGCTCGTTTTCAATCATGTCCTAAGGAGTCTCATTTAGTAGCGGTAAAACGCATAATTAAATATCTTAGGGCACTATTGAAATGGGTTTGTGGTATCCGAAAACCGGACTATTGATATGAAGAGTTTTTCGGATGCCGACTATGCGGGTTGTAGGGTAGATAGGAAGAGCACAAGTGGAACATGTCAATTCCTAGGTAATTGTCTTGTATCTTGGTCTTCCAAAAAGCAAAATTCGGTAGCCCTTTCAACCGCCGAGGCGGAGTATGTTGCGGCCGGAGCTTGTTGTGCACAAGTTCTTTGGATGAAACATACTCTCCTTGACTATGATTTACACTTTGATCATGTTAAAATATTTTGTGATAATACTAGTACTATTCACATGACAAAGAATGCAAATCAACATAGTAAAACCAAACACATTGACATTAGGTATCACTTTCTTAGAGATCATTATGAGAAAGGTGATATTGATATTGATTATGTTTCTACCGATTTTCAACTCGCCGATATTTTTACTAAACCTCTAGATTATGCTAGATTTTCATTTATTTGTGGTGAGTTGATGTTTGCATTATGGATTCTTAAAGAAAAATTCCTTTATTTAACCCTTTTTGATGTATGACAAAAAGGGGGAGAAATTGTATGAGTTTGTTTGATTGTTTTGGTTGTTTATTGTGTATATCTTGATGCATTTGAGTTTTTTTGATAAAACTATGTGTTTTGCATTTGAGTTTTCGACAAAACTATGTGTTTTCAATGCCTTATGTATTTAGCTCTTCATTGACATTTTTTTGATACATAGCATTATTTGAGGGGGAGCTTTCCAAGCTCTTCTTCCATTTTTGTTTAAATAACCTATATGTTTTGTCATCATCAAAAAGGGGGAGATTGTTGGCCCAAGGTTACAATCACCCATGTTTAGTGTGTTTTGATGATTACAAAACATATTAGTTATTTGTACTAATATTGCTTATTGTTTAAGTGTGTTTCAGGGTTCTAACTCTACTAAAAGGTTTACACCCTAAAAGAAAGTGTTTTGGACTCAAGTCAACTCAAAGTGGGCTCAAGACTCAAGTGTTGAAGACCTTGATGGTGAAAAGCCCCCTTGAAGAGTTTGTAGTACTTAGAACCAATGTAAGAATTAGAATGTTAAAGTTTGAGTGTTGGATATTGGCTCTAGGATACACACACACACAATTTGGTTTTGTTAAATGTGTGTTTTGTATTTAAGTTTTCATGTTTTAAATTAGGTTTCATGCTTTAAAAAAATATTTACATGACTCTATATTTTACAAAAAATAAATACCATGTTTAGATCTTGTTTATATACCCCTACTAGCATATTACTTAAGTTTCCTAAAGTCAAAAATTATTTTGCAAAATTTTTCAAGTCAAAAAATTACACTGTTTTCCTGTTTCAGGCTGACCGGCCGACCGGCCCGGTCGACCGGCCACTGTGCCTGGGCGTGCATGTTTGTGCACGTCCTACGGTCGACCGGGCGGTCGACCGTCTGAGAGCAGGAGTGCTCTCGGGTTTTCTGGGTCGACCGTCCGATCGACCGCTAGAGGAAGACTGAGAGCAGGTTTGTTCTCAGTTTTCTGGGTCGACCGGCCGGTCGACCGCCAGAAGACCCGAGCCAACGGCTCTTTGACCAGCTGAGCTGGCGGTCGACCGGCCCGGTCGACCGCCAAGCCTGCTGCTGCCCAACGGCTCTTTCCTCTTTTGTGTAATTCTGAAATCTGTTTTTTGATCTGTTTTTTGGCAGACTTTTACAGGGTTTTTCAGTTCTTTTCAGAGCAAATAAGCTCTAAATAAATTGTTTTAAACCTATTTTTCTCCCTATAATAGAGGAGAAGACTCTCTTACTAAACACTAAGAAAAATCCTCAAGTTTTCAAAGTTTTCAAAAGAGAAAAGAAAAGTGTTTAAGCTCTCCATTTCCAATTCTTTCTTGAGCTAGTTTTCAGTTGTGTTCCCTTGCAAAAATCATCTCTACAACTGAGTTTTTCTCACTACACTTCATAGAGCCAAAAATTCCTAACTCATTCTATAGTGAAGTTGTAAAAAAAAGAGTGAGAGTGTTGTAAAAGAGTTTGGTGATCTTGTTGTGATCACTCTTGTTCTTGTTCCTCTTCTTGTTCTTGTGGAGACACCTCTTCGGTAGAGATTATTGTACTTGGTGGAGCTCGGTGCTCGGGTCTTCGTAGACCGTTGTAATCATCCTCGGTGGATAGTGGAAACCCTTCACGGAGGTGAAGGCGGGGAGTAGAGCGGTGGCTCGAACCTCGAAACAAATTCTTGTATTTGCGATTGCCTTGTGTCATTCTTACTTTAAATTTCCTTTGCTCTCTATTGCTTTCATTTAATTGCTTGAGTTCTAACTTTCTTTCCTTGTGCAATTGGTTCTAGTTTGTTACACTTGTCATACTTGTGATATTTATCTTGTGTGCACTTCATCATTGCATATTATTCATCTCTTGTTCGATCATTTTCTCATACAACAAGGTTGCATTGCGCACCTCTAACCCATTCAAGGGGAATTGGGAGGAAGGAGTTCAGAACCTCTCACGGGGTATTCGGCTCTTAGTCTTGTTTTGAGAGATCGTTGCATCATTCATCATACTTAGTTTTAAAAGATGTTAGATTAGTAATAACCCTATTCACCCCCCTCTAGGTGTTTTTCACTCTTTTCACCTGGAAGTGATAAAGCCTCCTCTTTAGCTGCAAACGCGACTCGATGCTTTTCGTAAAATATTTCTTCTTCAGGATCTCGCACAATTGGCTTGCAGATATTTCATGTAACGCATGATACTTGATATCTTGTGTCAAATAAGACCTTATCAAATCAAACACCGTTCTATACATCTTGTCCCAACCTTCAAAAGTAAAATCGCCATTTTTCTCCAACCGTAGAGTGTCTTCGAGGTTTTATTTTGTCAATGCATCCATCATCTCACATCTCCATATACCAAAGTTGTTCTTACCATCGAACTTCACCATATCAATTTTCAATGGATGTGAGTTCATGAATTTCACCGTATATGTACTATCTCCAGTCATCTTCTCGATAGATCCTCAAAGCAATGCGGAAAACAAACAAAGTTAGATCAAAAACTAGATAAAGATAGAGTCTTTACCTCAAAGTGAAACCCTAGGAGAGTTCCAAAGCGATCTACTCCACCTAATTTGATTCATTGAGCAATCAAATCGTTGTTTTGAGATCGACACACGATCCTACAAACAGTCCCAACGCTACTCCAAGATTGACACACGACTCTCTGCCAAACAGCAACCAATATTCTTGAAATCGACACGATCCCACGAAGAACCTGGGATGCTCTGATATCACTTGTTGCGTGCCTTGGCAACAATCAACGAGGAACCCAATAGATGCAGCAGAGAAGTACTCAAAGACAAGAATAAAGAAACCAAGAGAGAAAGCCAAACACAAGATTTAATAAGGTTCGACAATTTGCCTATGTCTTCGAGCAAGGGAGAGAGATTTATTGATTCAAAAATCAAGTATAAGTTTTTTCTTGCATACAATTCATGAGGACTCTACCCCTTTATTTATAATCAGAGAGTCTCAGGGTTTTAGGAAACCCAATTAGATTTGACTTTAATTCAGAAACGAAATACGGACTATGAAAGGAGAAGCAGCAGATTCGCCTAGATCGCCTGTCGGCCAACCGGGCGGTCGATCGACCCATCCACTCAGCCGACCAGTCAGTCGACCGAGTCCAACCGAGACTCCATGCATGCTAGTCGGTCGACTGGAACGGTCGACCGCTCTCCTGCTACGGTCGACCAGGCGGTTGACCGAGCTGCCCTGTGCACGTTGTGCATGTCAGTCGACTGAGCGGGCCGCTGTGCTGGCCTGCAATTCGCTGCGTTCTTATTTCTGTTTGGCTTCCGATCTCTACACTCTCTGCCATAGCTTTTTATCTCTTCTCTCCCTGCATCTTTGCCTTGAGGGGTGGAGGTGCTCTTAAGAACATTTCGTACCCATCAAGCTTTTATAGTAATCAAAAAAGGCTGACTATAAGCTCACCTCTTTTATAATAGCACCATTCACCTCAAGAGAAGAAATAAAATTGCTCTTTCTATGAAAACTAGCAACTCTACAAGAGAAGGAAGAATCACCATCTCCTTCATTTAACCATCTAATCCTTTGACCTTGGTTTCCACATAATTTCCTCAACCAAAAGAGCATCTTGATGCTCGTAACTCAGCCACACACCTTGCTTCATGAATCCTTTCATCATCAGTTAAAATCTATACCCTCTTCCATCATCTGAACCGAATCAATACAAGTAAATCACCCTTCTATTTTAACACTGAAAAATGCTACTTACAATTCCCCTTAATCTCTGTAATCTCTCTAATCTTATAATCCTATGACAAAATTTCTCGTAGAATCAGAAAATCCACATCTTCTCAAATCTAAATCTCTTAGGTCGAGGAAAAAAATGGGACATGATGAGAAACATCACTAGCTGAACTCCTAACAAAAGAATGGGGGAATTTGAAATTCCATGCTGAAGACACCAGAAACCTATCAATCTTAGCCATACTGGGACCATTAGACCAAGTAAAATTTCTACCACACAAAGGATAATCAACTAAAAGAAGATCACCGTTAATAGAATTAAATTTAACAGAATGAGCTCTAAGAGAAGGATTGCCCCTACGTTCACTGACAAATCTAGTAAGATTAAAATCACCTCCTATAGTTCATAAATCATCACTAAACCCGACGAGGCTTGAAAGTTCCTCCCAGAAAGCATCCTTCAACTCTGTATGAGAGGGACCGGAAATATGAGTGTTTGTTTTTTTAGTGCAAGAAAAAAAATCTTCTGTACATAGAAATAATTGAGGATCTCCTAAGCTCATTCTAAAAGTCTAGCCTTTTAGGTGGAGTTAACCGAATTCTTATATGCCCAAATTTCAACAATCCCCTCGAATAAAGATCCAACTCTTCACCACGCGCGAGGCAGGCACACCTGAAGCACCAATTGTAGTCGGTCACTCTTTTACGCCGTGTGGTTGGCAGCACGTCCATTGTAAAGGAGCACCACTGTTAAATATCTCGCGAGCCAAATTACTTTACACAAATTGGGGGAATCAACAACATTGAATATCAGACTAAGTTTGGGCATTCCATCAATTAAAGAATTTGGGATACCATACAAGATCATCCCCATATCTAGTCGATGTGGGAGTATCTGTTCGACCCAATTCCAACAAAAGATTATTTCTATACAAAAGAAGGTGCAAAAGTGGGCCCCTTCTCTTTTTGGCGTCTTCCCATCTTTTTCTTTGAAATATAAATGTGGAAGCAATCCCACATGGCAGCTGTCATATAAATCTCAATCTCACGTAAGATTCACCGAAGTCCCTTTGAACTCTCTAATTCCTTTCTTCCATGGAAACAGATGTCCCCTAAGTTGTAAGTGGAGCGAATATTTCGACCATCCACATCCAAATCTGATAGTTAAGACTGGTATTGAAATTTAATCTGATATCCGAACAAATTTTTTAACATTCGCTGAATCCTAATCTGATGAATATTACTCTTAGGTATTATCTGTTAGATATTCCGAATCTACTTGCCTTGTGTTAGCTAACTCGAATATTTTCCTGTATCTGAATCAACCATACACTATCTAAAGGCCATTTTTTGTAAAGAATAGTTATGTCAAGTTTTCTGTTA
>JAVJIF010019438.1:0-67602 GCA_038442645.1 Agave tequilana | reverse complement strand
CTCTCTCTCTCTCTCTCTCTCTCTCTCTCTCTCTCTCTCTAACTTCATTTTTTTGGGGATTATGAATAGGATTGCCAGTTGACGGTGAGGCAGGTGAATCCAAGGCAGTACGTGGCTGACATCCCGCAGGTTTTTTCCCCCCCTCCCCTCTCCCATTTCTCCATTTTGTAAAAATGCTGCATTTTGGTAGATTTTGAATGTGACTAATGATCAAATTGCTGCATCATTTTCAATGTCAATTAGCCTGGGTTACTGTGTTTGTGAACTTGTTTCGGGAACTCTAGAATTGCACTGGTCCACCCTATGAACTGAAAGACTGAATACTGCACTCGAGGGAATTAACAAGAAATTGATGATGGTGGGTAGAATTTTTTGTTATTAGTTTAAATTGGAAAGAAGTTTTTCATTTTCTTAATAAAATTAATGCATAATGTAGATGGAGATGTCGGTCTATCATTGAGTTCACAGTCATCAGGAAGCCTTCTATTGTTTGGATCTTGTTTGGTGTCCTTTAGTCCTTTTGAGCCATCCATCATTAAGGACTGGTCTATGAGTCCTTTTTTAATCACCCCCTTCTCAGTTAAGTTAGGATCTATTCTTACCCTTTATAGTTCTTCACTCTTATTCTATCCTAATTCAATATGTTTATACACTTCATCTGCCCTCAGCTCTTGATTCTACATGCAATACCATCTTTTATATTCTATAACCTTATATTTAGTTGGCAATGCCTCCTCTGATATGGTTATTTGCCAGTTTTCAGCATCCACATCCTAAGTTCCCAGATATCTGTCTTAAGACTCTTCATTTTTACTACATTCTTCTTGTTAGTATGGACTCACTCAAGTACATCACCCAGCATTCAGATAGGTTGCGAAATTCCTAATCTTAATTTCATATTACAAATTTTCCTTAAGTTGCATAAATCACCCTATAACCTGGAAGAACTTCTCCATGTTTCCCACCTAATGCAAATCCTATGCAGCAAGTCTTTATCTATCTTGTAAATATTTTATAATAGAGAAACTAGTTATGAAAACATTGAGAAGTAGTAACATTGTGGAATCTAATTTTGTTGGGCCTCATTCTCATAGCATATACCACTGTAATTTCATCCTGTGTTTTTGTTTCTAAGGAGGTTCTAACCCCTCAGTGTTGAAGACTTTCCTTCTAACTTCTATTCTAGAACTTGGCCAATTTTTTATTTCATTGGTTTGCACTGCATCAGCGATAAACTCCATGTCATGTGGCTTCTTCAACAATATAAACCACAAGTTCCTCTGGTGGAAGTGTATATGAATATTAACCTAGAGTAGACATTGGTCTGAAAACCTTGGTAATATCTCAAATATACTTGGAACTGATTCCAGTAATTGGAAAAATGTATTTCTTTCAGTCATGTCCAATACTTTTCACAATTCACTGAAAATCTTGGTAAAATCATTTTATCTTTTATTTAAATCCACCGAATTACCTCTCTTTGTTGCTTTATGACATGTTTTTTCAAATACAATAAAGATCACAAGAAATATCTTTTCCTCTAGATTTTGTATTCTGAAGTCTTCATGACTTTTATTGTATTTGATTGTGCCATTTCTTTACCTAAATTTCTAAAACTTAGTCATCTTGTAGAAAATAGCTCCATTTTTTTATCTTCCTGGCATGTGTTCAAGTTAGTCATTATAATTCAGATGCTATATATTTCAATAATTTGAGCAATATCCTGTTTTGATCTTGGTTCCTGTGATTTTAATTAGGTATGTTCATGGAATTAAAACTAATCTAATATTAGGCAGTGTTGCAAGCTTAGGATGTTAGAGTTGGAGGTCATGCATTTCAATGGGAATGGAGCCTGGCTAAATGGCAAGTAAAGCTTCATATATCTACAACCCCAAGCCCCCCACCCCAAAAAAAAAAAAAACAAAAAAACAAAAACAAAAACAAAAACAAGAAAGAACCCCAACCCCCGCCCACCCACCCAAGACCCAACACACAACATAACCCCCCCCCCTCCCCCCCTGTTGCAGGTGACTGTGCCTTGAGTACCATTCTGACCTCGTTTGGTGTATGGACTTAAATTTTTGAATAGAATCCATTTATTCAATTCTTGAAATGCGATTTCATTTGGTGTGTTGACTTATTTTGTGACACAGAGATGAATGTTAATCCATAAAGCAAATCTTTTCAACTAGACTATCGCAGTCTAAGGGAATTTGATTGATTTTAATGACAAGGTAGGTATATCTACTTTCTATCTGGGGAGGAAGTTCTATGGCAGGACCTTCACGACTCACAATTGCCTTAGCTTGGAGTTCGGCACCAATTCATAGAGGTTGATGGATGATTGTCAATTTACCATGATTTTAAATATCAGCCAATTTCGATTTATCGGGAATATCATATTGGTTTTGAGGTGTCGGTGCAATATTAACCCTATAATATCGGCCACTATTGCCGATATTGACGTCTGGGATTGCAGATATAGATGCTAGAAACCATTGGCCTATACTGATGCTTTGCTGAGATTTCAAAGCATGCAATTTTCCGTCACTCATAAAACTTGTTCAGTTATCTGCTGGAAATTTCTTGACTTTAAATGAACATTTTTTACTTTATTATGCTCCATTGCTGACCTTATTCTGAATGAGAGAGCTTTATATGATGGATGCAGCTACCTCAACCCATAACGAGTTGATTGAAGGTTGGTCGATCCATTGTTGGAGCATGCTTGACTTTGACTCTGCTTCATATCTGAGATCACCCTGATTGTAAAATGCTCAGACTATGGCAATGACCACCCATTCATTTTGTATTCCTGTTGACCCTTGATATAGTTTGTTCTACTTTTCTGACTTGTTGCAAGTATCACGGGTTGTGGCTCGAAGAATGTGTAATTAATTCATTAACTTTGCAGTTAATATCATAACGAATATCTGGAGATGGTATTGCATTGATGTTTTCTGGCCTGTACAACATCAACACACCTTAATTTGTTTAATGTTCTGGTCATGGGTCGATATTAAACTTTGTTATTACAATTATCAGTGCCACCTTGACACAATCCTTTTTTTTTGGTCAAGATAACGCTAATTTGTTTTAGTACATATGTCACTTATTACCACCTTGTGGAACTGATTTATAAATGTAGAGTGATGATTAATCTTTGTGCATTTACTGATGCATCATTGTGGATTATAACCCAGCTCTCAGTGGTTTACTTATCTGGTATATACATGACATCTGTAATGCTCTTATGTAGCTCTCTAATCTGGAGGTTTGGTTTCAACGGCCTAAAGATATAGTTCACAAGTTGTCATCAGGGGACCTAGACCTTGGTATTGTAGGTCTTGACACCGTCACTGAGCACGGACAGGTAAGCATTTTGAGTATGATGTATTATGTTTTCCCCTTCTATTCTCCAAGTTGTTGTTTAGTAGAACCGTCTTGCATTTTTAGATATTATTAACTGTAAATTGGCAGATCAGGACTCTTTTTTTTAGAAGAATATTTGTTATTGCTTTTAAATTCTCTCTCTTTGAAAAGAATACTAACAATCTGTAAAGGATGGGGAAACTATTTTTTTACTGACCTTCTGCAACTGTACTTGTGGCCATTAAATGGAAAATATATGATTTAAGTTATACAAGGTGCCTTCTGCCCTTTGTGTCTCCCTGCATTTCTGCTTTCTTGCATAGGTGTTATTCTCTCTGCGCATGATCTTTTGCTCTCCACAACCCATCCTAGAGCTGCCACCACTTAAATTGCTTTGTGTTTGAATTATGATGACCAAACATGTGTATTTCTCACTCCTGATGTTTCATGTTCTGGTCCTGGACAGTTTCATTGATGTACCTCGCCTCAAGCAGTGGACTCTGTTGCTAGGTTGATCAAATCGACCTTTAAAGTTGTCTAATTCAGTGATATCAGGTCTTGGACTGTTTGATATAGGTTAGATTTAAAGAAAGGATTACTTGGTGATCATTATCATTTCAATCCATAATTAGATCTGGTGATTGTGCATGGGAACCAACTTGTTTAGGGGAAGATGCAATTGGCCTTTAATTTCTATACTTCATTTTTTTAATTTATAGTTGATTAAAACATCAATGTATTATTCTGGAAGAACTTATATCTAAGAATTTGTTCTAGTCAATTGCAATAATATCTTGTCCAGGAGAGTATCCTTGCAAGCATCCGGAAGAAGTAATCCTGAAAGTTGGATATATTTATATATGAATATCTGTTCTTAGCCTAAATAAGGAATGGAATCACTAAATAAAAGCCAGACAATTCAATTTCCTCTCTAAACAGTCACCTTGGTCTTGGGAGCATTACAACCATGCATGTATCAAATTGGTAAAACATGATTGGGAATCTGATTTGAATATGTTTCAGCTATAGCTGTCGGGGTACCTGATATAATTCTTTTCACGTAAATAGTATCATTTTATCTATTTATATTATTACTAGGAAAATGCACATGCCATGCAAGTGAAAACATATGAACGAGTGACACTTAGATCTTGATTATTTGTAGAAGAGCGTATGAGTATGACTCAACAACCTAATTATAATGTATGCACATTAAGTTACAGTTAAATCATGCCTCTGCCCAGGGCAATTTGTGTGTGAAAAATTAGAAGCTTCGGTTGTTGATACTTGGTAGAATAATAGCTTCTGAAGTGAGAGGTAATAGGTTCAAGGTCTGCACACAGCACCTAACATAACATGATTTTTGAATTTCCTTCCCTCTTTGGAGAGGATGAGAATAATCCACCTTGTCCATTAGAAGAAAAAAGTAAAGAAAAGGGAGAAAAAGAGAAACCTTTTGTACGTACGTATAATATTGAGAAAGAAATAAGATGAAAAATTACCAGGAGCAAGAAATTTGCATTATTTGGTTTCTGGAAA
This sequence comes from Agave tequilana, assembly GCA_038442645.1. NCBI lineage: Eukaryota > Viridiplantae > Streptophyta > Magnoliopsida > Asparagales > Asparagaceae > Agave > Agave tequilana. Next base: position 62,691 of record JAVJIF010019438.1, on the reverse strand, counting down.
AATAGGAAAGTTTCCATTCATGTAGCACTAACACTCCTATTTGGAAGCCGTGTCATGTTGGACACATGTACACACACACGTAGCCTATCTATTCTCTAAAATTTGTCGCGGGTTGCCGTGTTGTGTCTATGTTGGCGTGGTTGTGTCTCTGCAATACAGGTTGTCATATTGGGAAAAATATTGGATTTGGACAATTCAAGCCTCTGCTATTAACTATGGGATTATACTTGGCCATATTTCCAAGATTACTTGTCCGAACACCTAAGGGCCTATTTGGCTTTGAGGTTAAGTTTTCTAAAGTGTAGTTTTCTGAAGTTAATTCATGTAATCCAGAAGACTAACCTGATATCTGTTTGGCTATTGCCAATAGTTTACTAAACCATAGTTAGCTACCTCCAATAATTAGTCTTAACCGTAGTTTAGAAAAATCCAATCATATTAGATTTTTCTTTAACTCCAAAATTTGTTTGGCTAGTGAAACTATAGTTTAGAAACTACACTAGTTTGCAAACCTCTAACCACAATTAGTTGATCCAGCAAATTAGCGGATAAGATGGGTGCGATTTTGACCCAATCATCACTATATCACGGCTGTGGCATTGAGAAGCTTCAAGCTATATAGTATGTTAAAAAACTATTATGGATATTAACAGTAGCTTTTATGAAATCATAGCGGAAAAGTAGCTTTCTACAAATATATTAGCAATATTTGTTTGAGCAGAACTGCACTAAATAGTTAGAGTGGTGGTTAGAAGAAAAACCACTTTTTGTTGGACTGATGTGAAAGTTAGAATAAAAAGGTAAGACTAAACCACATAGTTCTTGGAAGAGTATATAAATATGAACAGGTCAATTATCTTAATGAATCAAAGCTCCAAAACGATGAGTCAGGAGAGAACCACAAAATTAGACAAAAAAATTACTTTGGTTGATATGGATTTGTTTTTGGAGGCCTATCCTATTTTGGGGGAAAAAAACTAATAAATGTAATTCATGTATTGATATTCATCTCTCTCCCTCTTCCGCCTTGTTTCCCACAAATACATTTCTTTCCTCCTAACCATCAATGGCTAGATGATTAAAGCTCATGCATTGGTAGACATGGTGGATGTACATTAAAGCCATTCAAACATGCTAGATATCTTCAATTTTTTATTGGATAATTTCTGATTGAATAATCCTAAGGGAGGTGAGCTAAACTGCTCTTTACTAGAAAGACAAAAGAAAAGCTGGTCAAGAGGAACAAAGATACTGCTCCCAATTTTGGAAATACCCTAACTATGTTTCCTTGTTGGTAAAATCCTGGTTAATAAGGTCTGAATGGATTTTTGGATAAGAGGGACCATCCAGAACTAACCACTTGCAACAAAACTCATCTAGTTGCCACCATTAAAATTTCTGCGGAACTATAGACCTGGTCCTCCAGTCTTCATTGGAGTTGCTGTGGTACTCACCCTTCAACCTGTAGGAGTGAACTCTGAAATTGGAAGCACTTTCATACACCTAACATGGGTTTGGGTAAAACGCCCAAGGGAAGATGTATGGCCTACACTAATTCAACTTGAAATGAGTTTAATTTCATGATTTAAATGGAATTAAACGGGTTCGAATCCTTTCATATTTGTTGCTCATAGAATCTAACGAGATTTGTTTTCATTGGACGAGGTATTTTTCGGTCTCCTTTAAGCTCTTTTTGGAAAATGGTTGAGCACCCAAATTTATGATAGCCATTTATTTCAAATCAGTTTTGAAATGATTTGGCAAGTCATATTTTAAGCAATGAATCTCGTAATTGTTTAGAGGTTTGGAATTATCTAATTGTTAGAGAGAGCATCAATATTGCATCAAAATAAATTATTCCATCACGCTAGTTTTCCAGAGCAACTCATGCATCCTTAGTGTTGGTTTCGTTACTAAGGAGTGAATCATATATAAATTATAAAGGGAAGTGAATATGTAGGAGCATATGACCAAAAGGAGTGTTATGGGCCTTATGGCTCTCTCGTTTGCACTTGGACTACTGTAGATCAGTATTACCAGTCTTTTGACATGTTGGGCACATGGACATTCACACACTTTGAGGGCACTTCTTAGACACTACAAGGACAATTTATGTAATAAATTATGACGATAGCACAATTCTATTGCATTTCCATAGCTTTTGTATGCAAAATATTGACGCTAGATTGTAGCAAATAAATTTCTAAGGTTATTTTGTTGAACTCTGAACCAATTTCTTTAGTTGACCAATCATTAGTCATCACATACAAGATGCATGTATCTTCTTATTTGCGTGAATGCACAAATTTAAGCTGCGTCCTTGTATTAGATCTTTGGAAGGTCCACATAAAAGACACTTCAAAACACCCGAATGCTCTACGCTCATGTCCTTTGTCCATGTAATACTACTGTAGATTATTTGAGATAAACAATAAGGAGCCTCGGATGCACGAACACGCATTTTAGAAGCACAAACACGCATTAGAGACGGCCGTGTCCGTGTCGGACATGTGTCAGACACAAATACATGTTCGACACATGCCCGGCACTTGTCAGACACGGTCTGACTTGTGTCCTTAAAAGAACCCATAACCTGGCTTGGACACGGACTGGAAACGGTTCATGTCCTGTCCAAGCCGGTCCATTTGAAAAAAAAGAAGAAATACCACACGTTTAAAACGCGTGGCCCAGTGACCCACACCCCTACCTTTTATTCTCTTTTCCCCGATAGCTTCTTTCTCTCTCTTTTTTCTGTCGTTGTCATCATGTTTTCTCACCGTCAAAGGAAAGAGGGAAAAAGAAAAGTTTGATGAAGGCGACGTGCAACGACGACAAGGGTACGACTTGTGACAATGAGAAAGTTGCAGTTGAGATCTTTACCTCTTTTAGCCGTAGTTGGAAGGAGGATGGCGAAGAAGATAAGTTTGTGGACCTATCTTCTCTCTTTTCTCTCTAATTCTGGTTAGTATCTTGACCAATGTTTAAAATAACGATAACGCAATGATAACATTTTTCCTTTATTATGTTAATATAGGTTATAACGTAACACATAACGTAGGGTACGCGATTTAATATTTATTTAATAAAAATAAATATATACACTATATTTTAGAATTTATAATAGGAAAATAATTTTAAAAAATCTAAAAAAATATCAAAATAATATATCACACATTTAGGAAGTCTCTCAACAATTTTTAGCAAGTATTACAATAATTTTTCACATTCACAAGTTATAATAAGTTCGGAAACATAACAAATTTCATAACAAGTTCGCAAATATAACAAGCATGATAATTGAATTATAACAAGTATGATAACAAGCATGATAATTTTTAGCAATTATCTTTTAATAATATTATCTCAACCAATATTTTTAGCAATTATCTCTCTTGCCCTCTCCGCCTAGATATTTCACTCTCAGCTTTTCCCCTCCGATCTCTTCCGCTCTTCCCCTCCCGATCTCTCTCTGCTCTCTCCAGATCCTCTCTCCTCCTCTCTCTCCTAGGAGAGAGCAGAGAGAGATCAAGAGGGGGGAGAGAGATCAGAGGGGGGAGAGAGAGCTTACATGTGCTTGGAGACGACGCCAGAGAAAACCACGACAAAGAACCACCACTTGAAGACGACGCTGACGAGAACCACCGCTTGGAGACGACGCCGGCGATAACCATCACGACGGAAACCACCAGAGGTAGGTCTTATTCTTCTTTCTTCTTCTCAGCGCCGACGACAAGGTTGCAGAGACGGCGACGAGGTTGCAGAGAGAATTTTTTTAACCCTAGACTGGGCGAATTTGAGAGGTTTTATAAAAAGTCGACTTGTACCGCAACGTAAGTTACGGTGCGTTACGTTAATAACGTAACGTAACGTAACGAACGTTACGGGCAAAATAACCATAGTTATGAAACATTGTGTTTTTTAGCTCTGTTACGTAACAATTGGTCGACGTTAGGGTATATAAAGAGTTATAACGAGTTATATAACGGGTTTTTTAGAACACTGATCTTGACCTCTTCTTACTTGCAAGTTTGATTTTAGGGCTTTTAATTTTGGGATACTATTTTTGCCTTCTCATAATGAATTAGGGTTTTATAATTGGGTTTATTCTAACTAAATATCAATCTATGGTTTTGTGGTTTAACTTGTTGCAATTTTTGATTGCTTGTTATAGATGAATATGTTTGTGATAAATTTATAATGATTTATGTGTAGATTCTTAGTTGATATCATAGTTTTGTGTAGAATTTTATTCATATGCATATACATTGTAATAAAATATTGTTCCGCCGTGTCCCTGTATCCCACTTTTTGGAAATTTGCCCTGTCCCGTATCTGTATCCGTGCACCATAGAAGGCTGTAATCCTCCCTTTTTCATTAATAAGATCTGTACATCAAATACAATAAAAAGCAAAACCAACTCCAAGAAAAATGGAAAGAGTCATTGTTGAAGCCTTGCCAGTTTGCTGAGCAAAAGCCTCTTATTGCATGCATTGTTGGCCTTCTTTCTTTGCACATTGGTAACAGAGCTGTAGAATCCACTTGGACTAGCTTATGCCACGCGAAGTGGATCGAAATATTGGTTGGGTTTTCTTGATCAAATCCTCTGAAGCAACATCCTTTCAATAACTAGGCATCAGCCTGATTGGAATGACAATATATTAGACCTTGTAGCCCTGTACGCACATTCCTGAAATGTTGCAAAATTCCAGGCTCTGCCCAGCAGGTGGCAGCAGCAGCCAAGTTCCAATTATGACAAATTCGAATTTGACTCAGTCCCCCCTCTGTTGAGTCTATGGGGGTTTGTTACACACGTTGCGGTTTTGTTAAAATATTCTTTTATATCCTTCAGTTCCTTCTTATTGTATTGACTGTGTAATGAATCTTATTATCTGATCTTTCTCTGTTGTGCAAGAGGACACATCATTACAGGCCCTACCCATTTATACTTTGATGAGGTTATGTTGAGTCAGGTTAACATTTCTTGAAAAAAGCCAAGCAAAGCTCTCAATTTCAAGCCCTTGATTTCTGAATGCAATTTGAAATTGCGCACTTACCTAAGGCCCCTGAAATTCAAGAATCCATACATGGGTTGATATTGTATTGTCTTCTTGGTTGCATCTGTCCCATCCATACCAATCCTTCGTAGCCTGCCTCCATATAATGCCAGTCAGTAAAGTCTCAAATGCCATCTCTTACCTCCCTGACTCGACCAACTCATTTTGACCCAAGCAACATTAAACATACTAAGGAACATGTAATCTCATGACAGCATTGGTCCTTCCAGAAGCTAATGCTTTATCATTACCAATAATGAAGGTGGTCCTCACACAGAATGCCAGTTCACACCTCTGTACACCCTTCCAGAATTTAGATGTAGTTTTTGACCCGTTACACTTTTTGGTTTGTGATATGGGGGACACTTTCCCAACCAAGAATTGACATGTGTGTCTGACATGCCCGAGGATTTCACATGTGTCCTACACTTAAAAATGTGTAAGCCGTTGTTCACCTTAAACATACGTGTAAAATGAAGGATGTCATGTCTTGTTTTACGAAAGCTAATTTTTACTTAACTTAGGTTCTTTTACATATAAATAACGAGCTAACAACCCAATACATCTATCTACATGAGTTAAATAACATTATTGGAATGAAATATGCATATATAGCCTTCTCATTTCTAGATTTTGGACAATTGCGTGTATGACACCCCATCTCCATGTTATTCGTGTCTGTGCCAGAGTACAACACTTGGCTCTTTGTTATGCCTCTGATGCAGGCCCTGTTGTAAATATCGTCCGAGTCGGCCGAGATATTGTCCGATATCTCCTTTTTTACCTGTTGCCGATGCGATATGGGAAAATCGTTCACTATATCTTTTGCAGCAAAAAACGGCCGATATTTGAAATATCGGCCGATAAGTTACCCGATAATCGGACGATAAATCGCTCGATATATCGCCCGATATGAAATAACTTATTTGTTGCACGACTGCGTGCAAATGTACATTATTTTTTTACTATCTTTGCATGCATATTAATCATTTTAATTAGGTAGATGATGTCTATGACACTAAACCGACTTTTAGTTATCAATATTTCATTATATATAGTGTTTGATATGAATGCCCGATACGCGCGCGTAACCCCGATATCTCCCCCGATATCCGATAGGCGATATGAAAAATCCCCATCCGATACGATCCCGATATCCGATATTTAGAACCTTGGATGCAGGACTGTTGGGGGGAGAGCTAGAGTTTGTGGTAGAATTGAGGGATAACTAACTTAGGGTTCATGAAAATTTGGGAAAAGATAATGATTTGGGTCTCTCTCCCAGGTAAATCGCTCACCTACTCCATGCATCGCACAAAGAGATTTAGAGTTTCACACCAAGGAAATTTTTTCTCCCACTTCAAGCTTTTGCACACAAAGATTTAAAAGAACTCAATTAGGGTTTCAATCTCTCAAAAATTTAATATTTATTGCCTTCAAATAAATTCTATAAGACTATATATAAATAAAGGTCACGTGCATTACTTGTGTCTTAAATAAAGAAAAACTAATAAAAGAAAAGAAAAAACTAATAACAGAAAATAAAAAACTACTCTTACCAAATTGGTTTCATATCCCCATCAATTCTCTCCTTGTTAGAGAAAACTCGTCCTTGAGTTCTAAAAGTACTCATCATTCACTTCTCTGTAATAAAGACATTGTCTTAGACTTGGATGGTAGTTTAACTCAAAAATGAATAATTAGGGTCTCTCACCCGAGTGAACCTCTTACTCACTTCATGCTTCTCACACAAAGATTCAAAGAACCCAATTAGGGTTTCAGTCTCTCAAAAATTTAATAATCCACTGCCTTCAAATAAATTCTACAAGAGTATATATAGATAAAGGACACGTGTATTACTCGTGCCTTAAATAAAGAAAAACTAATAAAAGAAAATAAAAGACTACTAAAATAATTCTCTCCAAATAGATTTCATGTCCCCTTCAGCCTCCTTTTGACGAAAACTAATTGTTTTACTTAGGTTCTTTTATATATGTGTATACCAGTTAAATATGCATAGACAACCGTGTTCTCATATCTAGATTTTGGATAATTGCATGTATGATACCCCATGTCCACGTTACACCCGTGTCCGTGTTGGAGTACAACACTCATGTCTGTGTTTACAAATTATAGCTTTTGGTTTGTCATAGTTATCGGTAAACACTATTAGCTGAACTTTTCATTTTCACATTGCAGACACTATCATTGTCTCACTAAGAGCTGATCATGTTACTTCGATTAGTGACCCGGGCCTCCTTTTCCTTTTGAGTTTAAAAACCTCTTCACTTTACACAGGCATAACCTCCTTTACCATCTTAAGTCCCCCATTGTGGATGACTTCAACCAATGCGGGTCCTCAACCTTTCTTTTTATTTATGTTTAAGAGAGGAGTGATTTTGACTATACAGGGGGATAAAAGATAAGTCCATATTGAGAAGGGTAATCTTCTATCAGGAGAAAGTGATTACACTTCAAGCCAATTAGTTTCCTCTTCAGTTTCTTCATCATGGGAAGCCAATCTTGTCTTTTGCCAATAGTCTGGGCTTATTGGGAGATTGAGATACTGAATCGGAATTACTCAATATGGAAGTTAAATAACACTGCTAAAAGGTGTGCCCAAACATCCCTATTTCCCAATAGATAATGACACTCGTATGAATTTTCAGATCTGAGTGGAGTTTAAATATCTATATCGTTTCATAACAGCTGCCTGACCAGGCAACACCATAATAGTAATGTATCAGTAACACATTGCAGGTTTACCCCACACCCGATTGCACCAAGGAAGCCCTCTGGTAGATCTTTTGTACTGCATATGGCTATCATCATATTCAGGCCACCTGCAGCCAGGATGAACAGTGCAGTGAGATCTGGGAATGCCTTGTTTGAGACCATTTTGCATATAACTCTCTACTTTTACATCCACTGACTAGAATATTAGATATCTAACGCCGTGTCGGCACCCTGTCCAACGCCGTGTCGGCATTAAATAAAATTTAACGATCATATATTAGATATCTAAAAGTCACATGTCGTTTAAATGAACATGAAAAAAATATCGTTCTGACATAAGCAAATATGTTAGTAGAATTTACACACATCACGAGTTAGGTGACGTATTAGTTAGATTATATTTTTATTTTATTTGTTACTTTATAGAAGCTATAGATGTAAGTTATTTAGATTCTATTTTGTTTTCCTTCTTACCTTTAATAAAACTAATTTTCATATTTGATTATTTTTTGACAAATTGATTATTCATTATTCTACTCACATAGGTGAAATTGTGTAGATATGTCTACTTCAGAAAGTATCATTGATAAAATTGAAGACAATGCATCTCTTTGAAAATATGAGAGAAAATCAAGGAAAAGGGGAGGATATATAATAGTAATAAAATATTGCTTGTTGTGTTTCCGTATCTATTTTTTTGGATCACATCCAACACCCGTGTCTGTGTCCGTGCTACATTGGTTTAATGCACACAATGACCTCATCTAGGATGTAACACTCTGAAGTTAGGATGCTGCTGTAGGAATTGTCTTTTTCTTTACAAAAGGTTATGTGATAAGAATTCTTTAAATCTTCTTTTTGCAGGGTAATGAGGATTTGATTCTCGTTCATGATGCACTCGAATATGGAGGTTGCCGTCTATCTATTGCAGTAAGTATGTAGCCAGCTTATCACACTCCAGAATGGATTATCAAATTACTAATGAACATGATCAAATATTTGTCTTATTAGATTCCAATGCATGGGATTTTTGAAAATATAAACTCTTTGCATGATCTTTCACAAATGTCTCAATGGACAAAGGAGAGACCTTTGCGAATTGCCACTGGATTTACTTATGTATGGTAACTTTCTCATCTTCTATTGGTTTTTCAGCTATAGAAGCTTTTTAAGTACTTTAATTTCTTTTTTCACAGCTGGGCCCTAAATTTATGAAAGAAAAGGGTCTGAAGCATGTCAACTTCTCTACTGCTGATGGAGCACTCGAGGCAGCACCTGCTGTAAGAATTCTCTCTTAGTTTGTAGAAAAAGTAATTATATAGAGTATTATATAGAGTATTTATTGAGGGCAAGATATCTCTGGTTATTTGCTTATCTCCTCTCTGGAGCATTTTTTTATTATTATTTATTTATAGTTTTTCCTGTTATGATTTCTTCTTCTTCTGGGGATTACTTGTGCATTTTAAAATCTTTTTAAATGCTTTCTTCTTCTTGTTTTCTATATGCTGGGAGGTATCAGATTTCACCTGTACAAGAATTGCTAATTTCAACGGGGAGAATATTGCTGCATTATTCAATTACATGTCCTTGATATGAAAAATTCATTTTTCTTGTTTTTACGTGAATAAAAAAAAACATCTCTTTTTTACTCTTTTTTTGTAGATTGTTCTGACAGCCAACCTTTTTAGACATTAAGATACTTCTGATAAAGCAGCGTTTGGAAATTGATTTTTTTCATCAGAGTTTTACTGGGGCTTCTATTTCATTTTTCTGATGTGTATTCATATAAAATACAGCTTGCCTATAGGTAATGGATACCTATGAAACATAGGTGACTTTTGCTTCAATCTGCCATGAAAATCATTGATGTAAAACCACCTGAATCGCAATCACCTCAAATCGTAACCAAAATTTAAATTGAGAAAAAGATAAAATTTGGGTTTCCACCCCTTGCACGGGCTTCTCACCCTAAACTCGAGAGCAGAACTCAAGAATTTAACACAATAATTTGAGGAAAAGTTTTAATCAATCATTCATTAATTTCCCAATACAATAGTCTAGGGGGCCTTATATAGGCTTTACAAGAGAGGAGTACTGAGAAATAACCGATGTGGTACTAAACGCCCACAAAGGAACACAAATAAAGCTAAAACAGCTACTCAAATAAGGCTGAAATAAAATACTAAATCCCCTGAATAGGCTAAGGCATGACAAGATAAAGAACTGCGTGATGTCCTCATCAATTCCCTCGGGGTGGGAGGAACTCGACCCTGTCGAATTAGGACTCTCCTCACGAAGATCTCAATCGGGCCAAGGTGGTGGTCGTGGCAGCAGCATGGGAACATCATGTCGAGACCATGGTGGCGAAGGAGGAGCTGGTCTCCATGACAGATCGGTGACGGAAGATAGCAGCACGATCAAGGAACAGAGAGTAGAGCGAGGTGCATCATCCTGGCTGAAAACGGAGCTGATACCAGGATCCCACGGGCTATCTAACTCGTAAGCAATGTATGCAATCCTCTTAAGAGTCATTTCGAAATCCTTATGCCAAGCGTGCCACTTTCTCGTGGCCTCAGAGTGACTCGTAACCATCACCCTATCATCAACTGTAAATTCCTGCAAAATACTATATGGGTATGCAGCAAATTTGTAGGTGTTATTGCAAATTGCTATCAGCCTAGTGATATCATCAATATGTGCAACAGGCAGATGCAATGCATTAGATATTCTAAGTATAACTCCTAACGATGAGAGAATGAGAGATATAATATGCCTAGAAGGACACACACCTAACGATGGAGGTACAGAGGACTCGGACACAAACTCTAAACAACCCGAAAAAGAAGTATTAGAAACTCTCTGCTGGACCTTGACAAGAAATTCAGGTAACTCCCTAAAAGATGAATTGATAGGAATAACCATAAAGCTAGGTTCAACACAAGGAGACTCGAATGGCTGATTAGGCACAGTGGGTATATTAGGCTCAACAATCTCGTCCACGTCATCATTGGCACTATCAGAAGACATGTGAATTTCATCAATAATCTGTGTGACAGAATCAACGGCTATGTCTTCAATTATATTAACAGTCTTAGAAGAAACTTGGTCATCCTTAACAGCATTCGATTCGTCAATTTCATCAGTGGGCACAGTTCTAACATGTTGACTCTCCGAGGGGCACTGATAATGGTAATGTCCATAGCCCTTACATTTAGAACATTTGACCTTGGCATTGATTATCGTTTTGAAAGTCAAATCCAACTTTAATGCAACTTCAAAAGCATCTTCAACAGTGTCTAAGTCATAGGGGCCAGTAATCATAGCACGTTTTATTTTAGATCGTAAACCCAAATAAACCTAGTTAGAGTCTCAGAAGCGTGCTCTCTCACTTCACTACGATGGGTTAAGTCCTTAAACATGTTAATGTACTCATGAACGGACATATGACCCTGATGGAGATTGTGTAGCTGGTCTAAGTGGGAGTCCCTATAATGCTGATTAGTCATGATGACTCAAGCAAGTAAGCAGATGCAATGGAGAGCCCTAAAGTCAATTAAACTAAATGTATGCACTAAACAAACAATACCCTAAAGTTTAAGCTTTAAATGTAAATAAAAAATGCATTCCTAAAATGATGAAGAGATGCAACCACTAGATCGAGGCAAATAACATTTCTACCAACAAATTATAGCAATCCGTATAGTAGTTGCAAGTAATCAACAGTTAACGAATTAGGTCAAGTTGTGATATCACCTCGAGAATGGAGCCAATCAGGCTTTAACCTGGGCAGGAACAAACTCTGGTGCGCTGAGCTGAACCTGGGGAGGCGACCGTAACTCAAACCGGAATGAGTCTGCTGTAGGCGCGTAGTACTGGTCGTCACGAATCCACTGCCTCGAGAACGGATCAATTCGGACTTGAAACGAGTCCTGAACAGCCGTCTAAGTGAGGCTGTGATTCTGAACTGAGTCTGGACTGAGTCTGGACGAACTGGATCTGGGCTGAGTCAACTCAGTGGGCTAACCCGGTTGGCTGACGTCAGCGTTGACGTCACTTAAGTGGATCGGGTCGGGTTCAGGTTCAAGTCGCTCTACCCGATCAAACCCGACCCGCAACTATCCCTTTAAAGCCTGAACGGGTTTTGACTGGATCGGGCTCGGTTTGGATCCGCCCAACCACTTAAGGATCTGAACCCTAAACCCGTTTAGAGTTTGGGTTGGGTTTTAAAGTCAAACCCAACACCCAATTTCCTCCTTCGTTCTCGGGCGCGGCGAGGGCAGAGAATTGGGATGAAGGCGGCGGGCCTGGTTGGGGGAGATGGCTGGCGAAGCTCTCCGGCGATGGCACGACGAGGCTTCAGAGATGAAGAAGGCGGAGAACGGCTCCAATCGTGGAGGGGCTCTCTCCGTTGGTGATGTCGGCGGCGGAGGAAGATGTGGAGCCCTGATCGAGGCACGAGAGGCTGACGGTGGTGGCAGCGAGAGCTAAGGGCGATGACGGCAGACCAGACGACGACAAGAGTTAAGGATGACGACGGCGAACCCTTGGAGACGACGGAGCTTGTGTCGCCGACAAAGGGCAGATGGCGGTGAAGATCCCGATGGAAATTTGAGGGAGGACTTGGAGATCTCTCCAGATCTCCGCAGCGAAGGGGTCCAGGTCAGGATCCAGCAACAAGTACGGTGAGGTTAACGTCTCCGGTGGTGGCGACGTGGGAGATCCGGCAACAGCGGTGTCCGACGAGCCCTGGGTTTTGTTTGGAGGAAAAGAGCTTCTGGGGCGGGAAAAGGCGACGAAGTGCTCTGATCGTGGCCGAATTTCCTCTGCAGGTGATGCGGCGGCGGAGAAAGGTGTGGGAAGCCCTGATCGAGGCTCAGAGGGGGAGATCCGGCGACGCTGGAGATCGGAGTATGATCACAATGCTGCGGGGGCCTTCTTCGACGGCAACCGGGTGATGTCGGCCTGGATCTGCGAGTGCCGACGATGGTTGATCCGGGTGGCTGATCGAAGTAGATCTGTGGACGACGGGCCCCGACCAGGAGGCGATTGTGGTGGATCGTTGCGGCGGAGGACGTTGTTGGCGATGGAATCGACGGCGACACTTGAATTTTGTGTGGAAGAGGCGTTGGATGGTGATGTCGTTGCTGACCGAGACTTGGAGGTGCGGCAGAGTTCTTACGGAGGCGGAGATCTTGCGTGAGTGGGTGATGGAGATCTGTGAAGCTTGTCGCCGACTCCGTTGAGAGGCGAAGGAGGAGTTGGGGAAGACTTGATGGCGATGGATGGCGGTGGGGGAGGGCGTGGCTGTCGGCGGTGGAGGCGTGGCTGTCGACGGTGATTGATTGATGGCGGCGTGGGGCAGAGATGAGGACGGTGGGCTGTTGCCGCCGGATTTGAAGGGAAGGAGATGAACAGTGCAGGCGGCGGAATTATCAGGGATTTTTTGACGATGATTTTTTTTTTTGTTCACTGTATATATATTTTTTTGAACAGTGTATTTTTTTTCACTGTATTTTTTTTTAACAGTGTAATTTTTTTTTGAATGGATCTAAATACGTAGATTTAGGGTTTGGAGACTGGAAAATTTTGAAGGGGATTGAAAACCTGGCTCTGATATCAAAAATGATGTAAAACCACCTGGATCGCAATCACCTTCAAATCGTAACCAAAATTTAAATTGAGAAAAAGATAAAATTTGGGTTTTCACCCCTTGCACGGGCTTCTCACCCTAAACTCGAGAGCAGAACTCAAGAATTTAACACAATAATTTGAGGAAAAGTTTTAATCAATCATTCATTAATTTTCCCAATACAATAGTCTAGAGGGCCTTATATAGGCTTTACAAGAGAGGAGTACTGAGAAATAACCGATGTGGTATTAAACGCCCACAAAGGAACACAAATAAAGCTAAAACAGCTACTCAAATAAGGCTGAAACAAAATACTAAATCCCCTGAATAGGCTAAGGCATGACAAGATAAAGAACTGCGTGATGTCCTCATCAATCATTTTGCACAGTTATGGAATGTAAAAGAAAATATTTTTCAGGTGTGCGAACTTAGTGTCTCATAAAAAAATGTGATAATGTACAGGGGTTTGTGCAAATTGCACATTGTTAGATCGAGCATCTAATTAGTATAATTGTTGGATGACTACTCCCAATAGTTTAAGCTGATGGGTTGTGGTTAACAATGTATGTCAAGTAATTTTAATAGTAGCGAAAATGTATTTCCATTGCAATTTATACACCCCAGATAAGTCTTAGCATGAACTCTCATAGTTAAAACATATGATCTCTTAATCATTCCCCCCATCTGTATTCATGTTGCCTCAGATGGGCATAGCTGATGCCATTCTGGATCTTGTGAGTAGTGGGACCACATTGCGTGAGAATAATTTAAAGGAAATTGAAGGCGGGGTTGTGCTAGAAAGCCAAGTAAGTTGTTGCTTGTACTTATCACAGTTAATTCTCTACTTGAGCACAGTAGCAACATTCTAAATTTATTGGAATGGTAACATGAAGAAGGCTTTGGTTTCTGAGCTTCTGGAACTTGTGCAGGCTGTACTTGTTGCCAGCAAGAAATCCTTGATACGGCGTAAAGGTGTACTGGATACTACTCATGAGATTCTTGAAAGACTAGAAGCACACTTGAGGGCAGCAGGGCAATTTACGGTATTTTTTGACAATTGATTATACAATAATCAACCACCATATTTTACTTAATTTAATTCTATGACCTGTATTATTTTCTTTTAATATGGAAGGTGACTGCCAACATGAGGGGAAACAGTGCAGAAGAAGTGGCAGAGAGAATTCACAGTCAGCCATCCTTAACTGGGCTGCAGGTAATGATTCTGAAAAAGAAACTCAAACTATAACTTTTCTTAGGGTACTGAATTTGCTTTTAAAGTATGTTATGCCCTCATCATAGGCTATTGCCTTGCTTTTTGCCCTTGTAATGGTTGATATATTGACATGATTGGCAATTTTTTTCAACATTTAATTTTTGGACAATTACAATCTAGCTTGAGCATGCTGGTTGATCTATATTATATTGCTCTCTCTCTCTCTCTCTCTCTCTCTCTCTCTCTCTCTCGCTCCCAATCGGAAGAGGCTTCTGGATTGAGATTTAAAATTTTGAAATGTTGGTAGTAATTTAAGTTTCTTGTCAAGGAAACTTTTTAAACTTTCTATCGCTCACAATTCTCATTTATTCTTAAGTCGTGTGCTATCCGAACAACTATGTGAACCACGAAAAATTGGGTGTGGTGTCTCTTGGACTAAGATTCTTCTCCTCATGAAATTGTTGTCACTAGGTTGTTTTTATGGCTGGAATTCGCTATTTTACTGCTATATGTGATCTTTTTCTACATTATAATTTGATCATTTTCATTGTTCCTCACTATCATGCATGTTACCAGTAATTAAATGCACCTGGTCAGTAAATTTTGTAACCTAATTAGTTCAATGTCTTCTAACCTTTACAGGGCCCCACCATAAGTCCAGTGTACTGCAAGCGGAATGGCAAGGTCTCAGCAGACTACTATGCAATTGTTATATGTGTGCCACAAAAAGCACTCTACAAGTCTGTTCAACAACTGAGAGCTGTAAGATCTCCTCCTCTTAGTATATACTTGGATTTTTTTTTTTCCCTGCTTAACAAAATGCTTAACATAAACAAATTATACCACTGAGATCTGAAAGCATTTAGCATTCCGAGCCAAGTTCTGGAGCACTATCATTTGTTTTGCTTCCTGCTGTAGTAACTAGGATGTGACTTAAAGACTCGGACCATTCAAATCGGCTTATAACTTTATATTACATTAGCAAATAAATAGTTCAGTATATATGACCCCAAGCCTTCACAGGACTAAAACTTCTGATTCCACGGTAAAAAGCTCCTTCAATGATTTTCTTTATCTTTTCTCTCATGCAGATCGGTGGCAGTGGAGTCTTGGTTTCACCTTTGATCTACATATTTGAGGAAGAGACTCCTAGATGGCGCACTCTTCTTTCAAAGCTTGGATTGTAACTTGCCAAGCACATGTACTGTTCTTAACGTTCACTATGTTTCTTTGTAGCGGTAATGGTACTATGAAGTTCTAAGCTCGAAAAGAGCTTGGTCAGTACTCCATGCTGTCCCTAAACATATCACTCAGCAGTAATTCTTAAAAGGTTAAATTAGCGTGATTTGCCTTGATGCAAGTAAACGGACTAATGTACTGTCAGTCTATCACACTGTATTGTGATCCATTTTAGCTAATTGTTGTGATAATGTCTTAAAAATTCAAGTTTTACTTAAACCTAAATTATTCTTGACGTACAGGTACCACTGGTTTTGCTTCCAGATGATCCATCAACGAGCAGATGACGAAATAAAGTGGAAAGTCTGTATCTCTAGTTCTGTAGCTAGTTGATTGTAGTCTACCTCAATCATCTGTGTAACAGTGAAAGTCATGTTAAAACGTTATATTCATACTCCGTAGGTGGGAAACGACTCAAAAATTGTGGGTGATTTGTACATTATGTATGATAATTGTCGCGTTTTATTTTTATTTAATTTCTTGTTTATTCATAATAATTATGCCGAGAAAAATATAAGAGGCGTTGCAAATCCAAATCTGTTTTTGCATCTCATATTGGCCAAATTTGACATCCAAATGGAGTTATACGGCGGAATGGTGCTCCATGAATATTATTTGCAGCTAGAAGGATGTTGTGATCTTGCTTTTTTGCTGGTAACTTGGCCAAAAGTGTCTTGTAATCTGTTTTCTATCATTCCTTTTGTGGGTGTTTTTTTTGCCTCTCATTGTAAGAGCTTGGAGAAGTAGGGAGAAGATGTGAGCATGAGATGATGGGATGGATGAGGATGTGCTATTGTGCTTTTCCTCTACTTGCAAACCTTTTCAAATTTTAAAGCTGATCCATGTGTCCGATCCGGCGTAATTCTCTTTTGGTTCATGTAGTCTATCCCCAAATGCTTGAGACAAATGACTTAGTTGTTGTTGTTGTTGTTGTTGTAAGGTGGGATGGAAAGAAAATGCTAATATTCTCATTTCTCCCTCTAGAAAAAGTTTTCAATCACATTCCCCCCCCCCCCCCCCCCCCCCCCCCCCCTTTTTTGAGTGGCCAAACAATTTTGTTTCGTGAATTGGCTGAGTGCTACCATCATGATTCAAGAATATTAGATGTAGGTCTATGGATGTTTATGAGAAAAATGGGAAAAAATGATAAAAGGAAAATATAGGGTGGCTCATAATATCTCTTTTCATCGGGTTTTTTTTAAAGTATGAACCGATATTATAAGCACATAAAAGATATTTCATCTGTTTTATACGCAATTTTCTTTTACTCTTCTCGTGTTTCCTTTGTTCCATGGAAACTCTCTCAGCTACAAACATTTAAATAATTTAATTTTCTCTTTTTGCTTTCTTTTATAATGTGAACAAGAGGTTTAATACTTTTTATGCTGACACAAATTCTCTCATTTTCCACGTCGAGTTGGATTCTTTTATTATGAAATACAGCAACGTCACAAGGAGTCATGTTTGTAACTTGGGGGAAAAAGGAAAAAAACAAAAGAAGAACCATGAAAGCTTACACCGAGCTTCGCCTAGATGTAATAAACAAATAACTTGAGGGCTAATTTGTAATAAATCAAATACACTGAGACCAGGAGCCGCGGGGGTGCAAAAAAAATAAAAAGCCTTCGAGACTTCTCTGTCTCTCTCTGTTCTCCAATGGCATCAGCTAGGGTTTTGGCCCTCTCTGCGTCCTCGGCCTTCTCTCGCTCATCGTCTCGCGCTCCAGCTTCCAATCTCATCTCTCGTCGCTCCATGGCCGGCGGAGGTCTTCTCTCTTTCACGATTTTTTTTTTAATGTTTTTTGTGCTTTTTTGGCTTAAGTTTGATTTCAGGTTTGATCTTTATTACTTTTACTGTGAGCCTTTTAATTTATGGAAGAAATGTGTTAGATAAACTATGCAACCGCATCATTCCATTTTTTTTATTTTTTATGCATTTGTTTTATGTAAAACTATGATGGAATTGATTTTCTGCTGAAATTTTATTTCAGCTTTGACCTTTTCCCATTTTTGTGTAAACCCTTCTAATTTATTGAAGAACTTTGTTGGATAATCTGTCTTCTAGATCATCATTTTGCATGTTTTCTGTGTTATTTCATTCTATGTTAACTCATTGGGATCTTTTTTTCTGATTACATTGGATTTCAGGTTTGATCTTTATTTTTCTTGTGAACTCTTAGTCTATCGATTGATTTCGTTAGTTAAACTGTGTATATTCTGTTTGATCATGTCAAATTTTGTTTTCTCAGGTGCTGGATACGTCTAAATCCTGCTTATTAAATTTCTACTTCTATATCCCATAACTAGAATTGATTTATTCTTGACATATGTTGTTAATTTGAGAATTTGTTTTTGAGAGAGTTTGTTAATTAGAGGATACTAAATCAGTTATATGCTAAAAGAACTATACATTGTTTACTGACTTCTATAATGATAGAGGTTCATAGTTGAAGAAAAATAAAAATAAATGACCTTAATATAATCATAGCAGCCACTAATTATATCATTTGATTTCTTAATTTAGCTTGACATGTTTGCTTCAGTTTAAATACTTATGATTACAGTAGAGGCAAATAATGCATCAAAGTTTAACCCTATTATGTAACATTTTAAATACCAGGCAAGCTAATTTTTGTAGCTTTTCTTGATGCTTATTCTTGATAATTTGTTTCTGTTACAGGAAAATGTTACTGTTATCCTAATATCTTGTGGTGAAAAAGGCAGAGAACTTAGGACTTTTCTTACCATTTCGATCATCATTTACTTTCTAGATTTTTATTGTATCCACAAAAATGATTTCTGGTGAAATTTTTGCAGATCATCACGGATCACCAAAAGTTAACTTGTGGGAAGACCCAATGAGTCCATCTAAATGGAAGGAAGAGCATGTAAGCTTTGTTATTTGTCACAAAAGAAAGTTTTTTTTTTTTTTTTTATAATTTTCTTTTAGGTCTCTACAACATGGAAACCCAGGCTTATAATGTATGTGGTAAACAATGAAGTTTATAGACATTTGACATCTATCATACTGTCCACTTGGTCTGCATCGTGACTCACTATATTTAATTTTGAGACTATCTAATTTGTACCGTTCATATTGGCTTCAAAGTGTGATGAACATTTTCTCTTGTTTGGATTACACAGAAATAGTGGTTTTTGAGTACCTTTTTGTTCTTAATAGATAATTGTGATCGTGGCACAATTTGACTCTTTGCAATATTGTGTCTAAGAGATGAATATGGTTCTCTATAGAAAAATTACAAATTTCGCTTTGAACATTTCTCGATGTCAAAGAAATTTAGAAGGTTGAAATTGTGTATGCAGCAGGTTTCTCACCACGAAATGGCTTTCTAGGTTCTATGGCAAGACCCACCACTTCCTCATAGTTTCCTTAGCGAGAAATTTGTCGCTCCTAGAAGGTTGATGTCAATTCGAACTTGTCTAGTTTGGTCAATCTCTTTGTGAGCCTTCTTAGGTTTTGATCTATGCAACATGGATTCCTCAAGTTTAGGGTCGGGGTAAAACTTGTATAGTGATAGTAATATATGATGATGTGAGTTATATTATGATTTAAGGGATTTTTTTTGCCGTTTGAGAGAGTTAGGGAATCCAATACTTCTAAATTTCTAAGGTTAGCATCATTTATTTTTTGGTAAGCATCATTTATTTTTTCGTGAGTTCAATATAGACAATATCATAAACTAAATAAATTATCTATAATTTCTATATAGATCATTTGGCAGCCAACATGGTGATTTGTCTTTCATCTTCTTTTTTGTATTTAAATGCATCCATTGTTTTAAAGATCGGCCGATATACCGGTATATCGGCCGAGATACCAGTATTTTATCCAAAACGATACGATAAGTGCAAAAATTTACCAAATATCATTTTGGACTGATATTGGCCGATATATCGCTACGTGGCCGATATATCAGCCGATATCCGAGATGAAATATCCGATATATCGGCCCTTATAGTTACTTATTTGGATAATAATTATTATTTTTTCTTAAGATATTGTTTTATTTTATTCTATGTTCATTATGGTATTTCGATGATGTTTTTATATGATGTTTGGATAATAATTTATTCTTTTAATAATATCTTATATGTATTTACTATTGATATATCAACCGATATTTAGGGCCTATTTGTTTCGTTGCAAAACGTCGCAAGTCGTAAGTCGTAAAATGAGAATAGAAAAAGTGAACTGTAGCAGAGAAAATATAGTGTTATACGGTGTTTGGTTGATAAAGTGAAGTGTAAATGGAAAAGTATATTGTGTTTTACGGTGTTTGGTTGATAAAGTGAAAGTGTAAATGATAAAGTATATTGTGTTTTACGGTGTTTGGTTGGTAATGTAAAAATGTAAGTGGAAAAGTTGACCACAAAATTAACTGTAGCAGTGATTTAAATATTATAAATACTATTAAATTAAATCTAGTATTGCAAATTAAATTGTATTAATAAATTTGTGATAAAAAATTAATAATCTTAATATTTTATTTATAACAATAATATTAATAAAATATTAGTATAAATAGTAAAATATTACTAAAATATTAACTAAATAAATAATATAAAATTTTAAGAAAATCTAAAGAACATTAATAAAATTTTAAGAATACTAATAAAATATAAATATTCAAAAATCTTACAAAAATAATAAAATATAGTTATAATATTATAATATAAAAAATACTTGAAAATTATTATAATATAAATTTTATTATAATATTATTGTAATATTATAGAAATATAAAATTAACAAAGTAAAATATAATTATAATTTATTAATAAAATATCATTATAGTATTATTATACTGAATTATTTTTACAATATTAACATAATAAAATATTAATATAATAATAAAATATATTATGATATTAATAAAGTAATTTTATATTAAAAAATAAATAATTAAGTATATAGTAAAGTATAATATTGTTATATTAATAAAATATTAACTCTAAATAAAATAATAAAAAATGGAATAAGTATTAATAAAATAATAAAGTATTAAATAAAATATTAAATTAAAATATTAAATTAAAATAGTAAATATTGAATATTAAAACAATAAAAAAATTAAAGATTAAAAATATAAAATTATTAAATAATTAAATAAGAAATTGAACACTATTTAAAAGATTAAATATTTAATAATATTAAATTATATATTGATTATCAAGTAACTATTTTGAATTGTAAGTGTATTACAAGTGAGAGTTACATGATCACAAAATTAACTGTAGCAACTGCAAGTGGGAAAATATGAGTGTAAAAGTGAGATTTACATGACCACAAATTTAACTGTAGCAACTGCAAGTGGGAAAAGAAGAGTTGCATTTTGCAATTTGTTTTTCAGCGAAACAAACAACGGAAAATGCAAAAGAAGTTTTACGACTTGCGTTTTGCGGCGAAACAAACACGCCCTTGGTACCATATCGCGATATATCACCTGGTATCCGGTATCCGGTACATAATTTTACCGACCAGTATATCGCCGATATCTGATATTTAAAACACTAAATGCATCTTTGCATTCTTTGTCAAATACAGAAACAAAAATTTCAGGAGATATTCAACCAAAATCATAATTGTCAGATAGAAGATTATCTTCTGCAACCTGTTTTCCTAACAGAAATTAAATGAAACATTGATATTATATGTATTCAAGTTATTTAGGCTTCTGCTAAATGAGGATCTCGACCTAATGCCCATCAAGCCTCAAAAATCCTAATTATAACTGACAAAGTATCATAACTCATTAGCCACAGTTTTATGGGCATTTCTATGGTATTGTCTTGCAATGGTTTGACTCAATGGAAGTTTTTTATTTAGTTTCTTTTTGTCTGGCTTAACCAACAGTAACTTGAGAATCTGTGTCTAGAGTTGGATTCCAGCTACATTTTCAATCTATTGTTTTCATTTCTTGGTTTGATTATAATGACAATTGGCCTACTAAGGTTGATTGAGTGGCTATTAAGCCCACATGACCGGTACGTGATTTGTGGCCAGGGGCAAACTTCAAAATATTCATTATGATAAAATTACATGTTAAATGGTCCTCTTACATTCTGTCCTCTCATCTTTCTTGACATGGTTCCTCTTATCTCGTCTATCCCCCACAAAGGCAGGTAAACCCTTAAAACTGTGCTTCTTGCCAAATTCCTCATCATATATTTATAGGAACTCACTAAAGATTCCCAAATCAATTAGGAATCCTCATTTGATTCCTCTAATGACTTATGTCAATTTTTACTCTCAGTCTGTCAGTCATGTTGACATTATGATCACTTGATACACATTGTTGCCAATCAGCTTAATTTGGTAAAGGGGGTTGGGGTCCTTTCCCTTCTGGGTTCAAAGCTCATAATTGAAAACTTAAAATATATATGTTTATCTCCATTTATTCTCCCTTCCTAAGTGAACCATATTTCACTTGAAGGCCTTTCCTCATGGTCCAAAGCAAAAATGAGAGGAAGTGTTAAGTAGTAAGGTAGCTTGGTGTCATTGTCGGCCCACAACTGATTATTTTAAGCTTTTGTAAGAAGTTGTCAAGTACGAGCGATATTCATTTTTCATCTCAATTAACTCTCATTTTTCATCTCAATTAACTCTATAAGCATTGGCACTTGGCAGCCTTAATCACTTCTTCTTTGACATCTTATCTGGTGGAAATAGCTTTTCGTATTTTGTCAATGTAATGGTTTATATTTCATGGGAATGAGTTTGAATGTACCATAAGTGTTTTAGAAACTTTGATTTGTCATTAGCATTCCTCTTGAAGATGGAAATCTTTTATTCCTTCTCCTTTGGTTATTTGGTATGAGTGAGCAGTCTTAGTTCCTCTCTATTTGGGCATGTCCTCGTTGAGACTTGTATGATTATAGTTTATATTTGAAATGTGTTTGAAATTTATGTGGCATTTGATCTCTTGCAGTTTGTACTTGCCAGTTTGAGTGGTTGGGGATTGCTCATATATGGAGGATACAAGCTTTTTGGTGGGAAGAAGGAAAGAAGGAAGAGGTAAATTTTATTTTCTGAAACAGCAAATCTGGACGTCCATTTTCAAGTATATGATGTGTGGTCTATTGATGAAATTTTTTTTTTTTTTGGGTGGCATGATGTTGTCTTTCCTGAAATAAATTCATCATTGAAATGTTCTCTGTTGCTGTACTAGACATCTTGAAGTACCTTCAACATACAAAATCTGAACAGATTAATTTCATCAATGTATTGGAACAATGCCGCATGCCTTTTTGGCAATGTTTGGTTTACAAGCACTCGCCTTTTCTGATCTTACACTGTGTTCATCATGTAGATCTTAAGAGTGTTCAGCTGCTTGATGATACAACTTTATGCTGATTTGTCTTGTTAGTTTGTTTAAATATTTCAGAATATTTATAATACATCGTGTTATCTGGTTTCATTCCTGCTATGTTTATCTTGTATAATTGTGGACATAATATGCGGGGTTTGCATTATACCAACGAACAGAATGATTTTGATATTGCATGTCATTTTGTGGACTCTTTAAGCACATGTTATTAGTTTTCCTGCATAACCTGCAGCTTTTATCAAGTTATTGATACTCAGGCATAGCTTTGGATATTCAATATCTTAGTATTGTACTTCTTGTGTTTTGTTTAGTTGAAATTTTCAAGCCCCCCGCTATTCCATATTGCAGGCTGTACCTGAAGCAAAGCACTAGAGTAGTTAGGGCGGCACAACTGTTGGCTTTCATCTGTGAATGCATGGAAATAAAGCAGAAACGTTTATATGGTAACCTATGAAATGGTTGTCTTTTGTTATGGTCCTCAAGTTTTGGATGGCTTGCGCTTGACTATATTTGTGAATCTCTTTTTGTAATTTCAGTTAGTACTTTGATGTATGGAAAGCTTTCTTTCTTGAGTTTGTGAATCCCAATTTGATGGAATGCCATGAAAACCTGTTACCAGCTCTTGGAGTGGGTTGTTTATGGAGATAGCTATCTTTTCTTTGTGGCATCTTCGTAATCAATTTTATTTAAATAGTTCTAAGATGATTAGCCTGGTGCTCCAATTTATCATTCATTAATTGCTTGTTCTCAATACTGACTACACTAGATGTTATTGTTCTTTTACTGCTTTGCAATGGTATTGTGATCCTTCTTTGGTAATGTAAGTGCTATTAGTCCCAGTTAAGTCATTTCTGTGTATCTTTTATGGTGCTCGGCTTTCTCGATTCGTCTACTTATAGTTGAATTAGGTTGCCTATTACATGTGAAAGTGGACTGTCGATAACACTCTGATTCTGAGGTGGGATTCTTTGTAATAGTCACAGATATCTCTTGTTAATACTAAAGACCATCAAAGCATATGTGAAATGCTGATGTTCATGGAGCTGTGTTCTTTGTTTCAATACAAGGATTCTTGCATCTTAAATTGTCTAGAATGTGAAAGCAAACCAAGCATGCCAACCAATTAATATTGATTAGTTGTTTAATGGTCATATACAAAGGCTTGATATTACCAAATTTAACATGAGTGGCTTTTTCTTTACTTTGAGTGGGTTTTTAATAGTAATAGTTAGATTTGAATTTTTCTCACTTTCCTGATAATAGAGATATGAAGCCATCAACTTTGTCATTCATGCATGTTTCTTTAGGCATCATATGTGCAAATTGCTGCTAGAAATGCATGCAATATTTTTGTAACAACTATAGGTAAACAAAAGTTACAAGTACTAAGTTCTCATAAGATCTGACTACATCACATTATCTCAGAGAACATAGTGATTCCCCCATCTCCAAATTAAGCTGTGGCCTGACCATTATTGTTCTGCACATTTCCTTTAAGCTGTGTCTTCCTCATCTTTAGTTTCTCTGATGCTGGAACTATCGTCTGCCATCTGGATTGTTTGTGGTTTCTGATATTTGTCTTTGATAGTCATCAGCAGCATGGTCAGCATCAGGTTGCTCTGTTACAGATGTTGCATTAACATCTGCTTCTTCCTTGACAACTCCATCCTTTACTTGGCATCACTTTCATTCTCTGTGTTTAATTCTGCGGAAGCTCCAGTTTCTTCGCCACTGTTCTCATTCTTAGCTTCATCCTCTCAGGATTCTCAGACTTCTGTGATTCCTCTTCTATAGCTTTTTCTGCTCCATCAACAATTTTGTCGTGGATTTTTGAGCCTTCGCCATCTTCAGCAGCAACATTGACATCACCAGTCTGCTTCGCAATGGATGATGTATTTACATGTGCTTCTTTCATGACAACTTCCTCCTGTTTCTCAGCATCACTCTATTTCTCTGTGCTCAACTCAGCTGCAGCTCCAGTTTCATCGTCATTGTTCTCATTCTTAGCTTCATCATCTTGAGAATTCTCAGACTTTTCTGATTGCTCTCTCTCCTTCTCTTATCCCTCTACATTTCCATCAGTATTATTTGCGTGAACGTTTAAGCATCCTTCTCCATCTTATTGGTTTTGGGCATTTTCCAACTGCCGACTGCAAGAAACAGTTTTTTCTTCTCTAGCTTCTGTCATGGTTTCTGAATTGCTCTGGCCTTCACTATTTGAACTCCCATTGACTTGAGAACCTTCAGGAGTTTCTAACTTGGGAGTGTCGCGAGTTATTACCTTCTGTTCGCCTTCCAGCTCATTTCTCTCTACCTTTGTGTTAGTCATGGATTTCCTTCGTCTTCTGCCCTTGCCTCTGTTCCTGTTTTGCCTTACTTTATGATTACCATATTGAGAATCTGCAGGCTTTCCTTCTTCCCTGTCTTGAGCAGCCACCGGTTCTTTTTTCTCCAGGTTGTCCAACATTTCCTGATCATTTTTAGACTTTTTGCTCTGTTCTTGAGCCTCCATTGTGCTTTCTTTACTCATTTCAATCACTCCAGCTTTATTGGCATTTTGCTTTTTTCTGTGTTGCTGTCTGTTTTTCCTTCACCGTTTAAGCTCTTTGCTTTGTTCTTTTGCCTCTGATGTGTTCTCATGACTGTCTGAAGCTTCACCATCTCCAGCTTTTCCAGGATTCATAGTCTACATTCGTCCGAACCTTCACCCATTTCCCTTCTTTAGGAGTCTCTTCATTCTGTGCACTCTTCACTTCATTTCCATTACTAGCTTGTGAAAGTGTGTTATTTTCCGCTCTACTTAGTTTCTTGAGTTGTTCCTTCATTTCTTCGACTTCAGTATCTTTCTGCTTCAAGAGTTCTGTTATTTCTGCCACTCAGAGGTTTGCTCTGATGGATTCCTCTGCTTTATCTGCCAGGCCTTTGATTTCATTCTGCTTCTCCTCCAAGGACATCTCCATTTCGCTCTGCATCTTCTGTAGGTGATCAGCCGTTGTCCGTCTTTCAGTGAGTTTATTGGCGAGCTCTGTTCCTCGCTCTCATGTTTTCCAGTTTCCTTTTTATTTCTTTCGTGTTCTCTCTCTCTCTCTCTGCACCCCCAAGAAAAAGAACTTATCATCTCATGATGAAAAACTTTTCGGTACTAGAGGTAATCTTGGATCAAATGAAAGATTATAATGCTCCGGAAAATGGGTGTACTGAAGAGATCAGAAATGTTGGTGCCAAAAATGTGAAGAGTGAATTTTTGAGATAGGTTCTTGAGTTTTTCAATTAACCTAAGTTGATCAAGGAAAATCCATCCCAACATGAGGGAATTTCCCTTATCATTGTGAATATAGTGTGTTCAGGAAATCAAAGAGAAACTTTGAGAGTTTGTAGAGCATGCTTGGTGATTGGAATGGCCACAAATTTGAGGCATGCAATCATTGTTACTTGAACAGATTATGGATTTCGATAAGAGATTGTGCAAGATTAAGCAGGTTGTAGGGATGTGCATGGATACAGATGTCTATTTTTTCCTTCTCAAAATTGGTCTTTAGGTTAGGGTTTTCACTGCAATGCAATTACGGGCGACATGTGTGGCCTGAGTATATTTCAGGTATTAATTCCATTAATTAGGGATTTTGCTCGATGTCCATATCAATGGTACGTCTTGTTGAATTTGACAGTTATAGGAATGTCATCTGATAACATGACTCGCTAACAAGATGTCAACTATTAACTTTGCAAATAGAGTTTTATTTGGATCACCAGATCAAATTCCGGTTGATTGAAAAGCGTGGTCAACTCTGACCTCCTGCTGGAATTATGCTTGCCATTGTTTACTAGTGAATCATGCCATCATATAATAACGTTTCTCGTTTATGTTTTCGCTCTAATAATAGAGATTTCTCATCATAAATTGCTCCTAAAAAACTATTTTTTCAAACTAATCAGAGTCTTGAGCAAAGCAAAACAAAACTGGGCAGATCTGAGATTACTGAAAGCACAAACTAATACAGTATATGATGATTCAAATTGTTACCTGCCAGAGGACCTGAAGTGTCATGACTTGGTGATCCTGATCCTGGAGGAGGATCCCATACACGCGGCCCTCACGCAGCTTGTGGAACAGCACTACGCTCACGGTCGCCATGCCAAGGGCCAGCACCAGCACCAGCAGCCTCTGAGACCTTTTCCTGCTGCTGCCATTGCTGAAGCTGCTGCTGCTGCCATTGCTGCTGCTGCTGCTTACGCCTCCGTTCATCTGGTCAGTACTGCTTCTCTTAGACCTGTTAGCACTACTGCTTCACCTCTAAATCTGATATCATTATTATTGTTCACTCCCCTCGTTCTCCTCTCTACATATACTTGCATGAGAAACAAAGGGTATTTTGCTTCAGATTTAGAAAGAGACATCTCATTAATTACCTTCTATTTTCTTTAAGTTGGGTACATTGGTCAAAGGTGAGGTTACAGGTTTTCTCATATTTACCCCTCACAGCTGCAGCTTTTAGACCAACGACAGTTCATCAAAACCCATCACCGACAGCTTCTTGAGCTTATGCCGCGGCCTCATGTTGTTGAACTTGTCGAGCAACTCCGGCGAGATTTCAGCAACTTGGAGCTGACCGGAGCGATTCCTATCTTGTCATACAATCATCTCAACGGGTCGATCCCTATGGAGTTCAGGTTGATGCCTTACCTCGTCGTCCTCAATTTGGAGCACAACGAGCTGACAGGAACCACCATGAATGACGCGTTACGCTCCATGTGAAACAAAACAACTACAAGTATAATGTATCCTCCACACACACACACAGGCAGAGAGAGTGCCATCAACAGTGCATCTAAATGGCTCGACCATGTCCTTTCAAGCCGCTGCCACCACCATCATTCTCATCAGATGTTGCTCTTCTTCTCCTACTTGTACTGATAACAATGCAGCTCCTGCAAGCCAATGCAATTTGATTGTCCCAGTGATCTCTTTGCAATGCAATTTTGTATACTCTCGTGACTAGCCTTGCATCTGCGCAAGGACATGGTGGCAACGTCGTGGGCCCGAGCAATCATCTTGGCAATGGGGAAGGTCCCGAGCCAAATCCTGGACTTCTTGTTGGGCAAATGCACCTCACAGGCCCATCGGTCCCGTTGGCTAGAGAGAAGGGGAGAGAATGGGGTAATTTGGTAATCTTCTTTCTAAACTGTTAAAAAACTAACAACATCTAACGATGAGGATATATTTGGTCGTTTTTAAAGAATTAAAGATAATTGAGCAATTATGATGATTTGGAGGGTAAATTTAGAATTACGAAAGTTTTTTTTTTGGGGGGTAAATATGAGAAAAACCCTTTCGTTTAATACTACTTGGCTTAGTGAACACAGGACTTAAACTTTGACTAATTTTAGTTTAATGAATGTTAATTGTTCACCATATGTATAGAAAAAACTACGGTAATAGTTTAATTGATATAGAAGACTAGATTTTGGGCACGCACAAGAGTTTTCGCATCAATTTAGAGAATTGATGCTCAAATTGATGTTGATTTAGGTTTAGACTTGGTTAATTTCTCAACGAAATATTTAGGGCCTGTTTGTTTTCCTGCAAAATGTCGCAAGTCTAAGTCGTAAAACTTCTTTTCCATTTTCCGCTGTTTGTTTCACTGAAAAACAACTTGCAAAATATAACTCTCATCTTCCTATTTGTCGTTACTATAGTTAATTTTGTGGTCATGTAAATCTCACTTTTACACACACATTTCTCATTTACAGTTGCTACAGTTAATTTTGTGGTCATTTAAATCTCACTTGTAGTACAATTACAGTTCAAAGCAGTTACTTGATAATCGATATATAATTTAACATTGTTAAATATTTAATATTTTTAAATATTTTTAATAGTGTTCAATTTCTTATTTAATTAATTTATATTTTTAATCTTTAGTTTTTTATTATTTTTATTATTGTTTTAATATTTAATAATTTACTATTTTAATTTAATATTTTAATTTAATTTTTAATTTAATATTTTTATTTTATACTTTATTATTTTATTAATACTTATACCATTTTTTAATATTTTATTTAGAGTAATATTGTAATATAACAATATTATTCTTTAATATAAAATTACTATATATTTAATTATCTATTTTTAATACAAATAATTACTTTATTAATATACTTTATTATTATATTAATATTTTATTATGTTAATATTGTAATAATAATTCATTATAATAATATTATAATAATAATTTATTATTAATATTATAATTATATTTTACTTTGTTAATTTATAGTTTATTACATTACAATAATATTATAATAAAATTTAATATTATAATAATTTTTAAGTATTTTATAATATTATAATATTATAACTATATTTTATTATTTTTCTAAAGAATTTTTAATATTTATATTTTAATAGTATTCTTAAAATTTCATTAATGTTCTTTAGATTTTCTTAAAATTTTATATCATTTATTTAGTTAATATTTTAGTAATATTTTGCTAAGTATACTAATATTTTATTAATATTATTGTTATAAATAAAATATTAAAATTATTAATATTTTATCTCAAAATTTTTTAATACAATTTATTTTAGAATAACAGATTTAATTTAATAGTATTTATAATATTTAAATCACTGCTACAGTTAATTTTGTGGTCAACTTTTTCATTTATACTTTTACCTTACCGACCAAACATCGTAAAACACAATATACTCCACTTTTTTACCTTACTAACCAAACGCCGTAAAACACAATATGTTTTCCTATTTACACTTTCACTTTATCAACCAAACACTGTAAAACACAATATATTTTTTTTGCTACAGTTCACTTTTTCCATTCTTATTTTACGACTTGTAACTTGCGATGCGACGTTTTGCAATGAAACAAACGGGCCCGTGTTGTGCTCCATGACCAACTATAATTAGGTAGAAAAGATGGTCAATTAATGAGTTGCACTTTGATGCACATCCAAGGATCTGATTTTGTTTGAAAGAAAGGATTTTGCATAGATGAAGGATCAAGTGTTCATGCAACCCTCAAAAGTCAAGCTTAGAAAATTGAACTCTGGAGTAAACTAATCAAAACAAGACAATGAACAAGTACAGATAAAAGGTAAGTAGACCTGTACCAGTTGACTTTTAAATAGACGTGCCCTGCACCATTCTCAATTGTTTCTTCACGAAGAAAACAATATTAGACTCAAAGGAGTTCAATTTTCAATCTGTTTTGGTTCCTGAATCTTGAAGTTCGGTTGGAAATGGACTATTTTTATCACAATATATGAGAAATGATATGAGAAATGAGAGAGTTGGAGACCAATGAACTCTGAACATTGTGAATGGATTTCGGATAATGGGAATTATAATACAAAGAGCCCTGCAAATATTTGTTTGTAACCCCACTTGACCTGAAACTAAAAACTGCCATGTACATTTGTGTATATCAAGTAACCCATACTCTTTCAGTCTGATCAAACTTCATTGCAGAACAACTCCCATTTCGAAATTCTTCTGATGTCAGCTTCTTCATCAGCTCCCCCAACCTCTCGGCCCCTGGACCTGGTCTGAACACAGAATCTTCACCCCTCGAGTAGCAGGGATCCTCACCACCATCCGAACTCCCCATACACCATGCCCCAGGAGTGAACCTGCTCTCTGTTCGATTCAACAGCTCGCGGTCAATCTTATCCAAGACAGGGTCATCCTTTGGGAACTTCCTAGCGAATGGTGCACCGCTCTTTACCATTTTGTCGAAGTCTTTGATGGAGAGGGTGCGGGGATGCTGCTTCGGAGGGGTGTCCCAAGCGATGTAGTGGAGGTCGTGGCTGATGGTGGTGTTTCGGAAGTCATCTGTGTTGCAGATGACAGTGTGGAAGTAGCCCTCTGGTGAGGAGACGAAGTTTACATAGTACATCAGGATTGTTCGGGGCAGGTTTTCCCATCCCCATATGCAATACTCGAGGAAGGGACGAGTAAGCATCACCCATGCCGAACCTATGGACATAGGACAAATTAACAATGTCAAACATCAAATAAAAGCAGAAACTGCTTGGGTAATTGATAAAATTAAATGAGGGAGAACAAAAATGCTCCCATGAGGTTGTATTTCTAGAGAAGTGATGGAAAGGAAAAGAGTGTTCCCCAAAACTTGAAGTCTGTATGGAAATGAAATTAAAAAAAAAAAGGGATGGTATCTTTCCTCACTCAACAAGTGGTAAAAAGGAAAAATATCCGAAGAGCACACTCATTCTTTTCTTCCTGGATTTTTACCAAACTAACATGTCACAGGTCATACCTTTGCATTATGAATTTGTTGCGCGTCGCTTCATATTGTCATTTCATATGATTTATGATACATGGTAATGAGTTGGATAAATCAGTCTACAATATATGAGGTACTTGATCTTCAGATGATTAACATGAGCAATAATCTTTTTTTTTCCCAGGTGAAGCGCAAAAGACATGCATAGTACTCTGCAGGTAAAAACTAAATCTAGATATGGTGAAATCATACCATGACAAACTTCTGTGTTAGCATTAGCATGAATCTTCACTTTGTTCACTTTGGCATCTAATTGGCTCCTGTTGCAGGACTTTACAGGCCCTCTAATCAATGACGGCGACCGCATTGTAAGAAACAAAATATGTTCAATTGCTTCATCATTGAGCCGCCTCACCCCAACAACAACAAAGCACACATGACCAAGCACATGACCATGTGGGCAAGCATTTGCAAAACAAAAACTCTCTCCATATAAGCTCTTCTTTTACTCGTATAATTTCATGTGTAGTTTGTGTGTAATGTAGTTCACACACTTGTTTCGAACATCATCTCTTACGCAAAAATGTTGTAGATGGATGTGTATTGTACAACAAGTATTCTTTGCCTATCCTGTCCTGCTGAGGATTCAGTCAGTGCCAAACACTTTTATTAAGTCTCCTGGTAGCTTCATAGGCTTGTGGCATTTGATCTATTTGTTAACCAGTTACATTATTGTATGTGATCACATGTATGTTGTCTGTTGGATAGTTTACACATCTGTTCCATTCATGCAGATTCTATGTGTGCTAGCATGGAGAAGCTATATATAAGTATTAGAATTCTATAATCTAGCATGCAGATTCTGTCATACTTGCAGGTGACAACACAAAAATACAATAGGACCAACAGAAAGAAAATAACTTACCAGTAAACAATTTGAAAGCTGTTGGTAGTTCCCGACGTTCTCCAGTAGAGAAAAGATCAAACTTTTTTGACAAATAAAGACCGGGATCAACAATTATTGGTTTTGCCCTCTGGTTCCTGAATTATTTTCATATGTAAGTATGTATGCAAAGAAACACTGCAAGTGCGACAATATTTCATCAAGCTTACACTTTCCACCCAGTACTCTGTGTATGTTCAATGAAATTGAGATCTCTGGGCAATGAAGAGAAAACATGAAGTATATCTGCAGAGACACCACGATAAAATTAAATGACAGCAAGATAAATAATAGATATACTATGAAGGCAAATGCCTACAATTTATGCATTTACAAATTGAAATTCAACAATAAGTATTTGATATACTCCAAGCAGCATGTTGTAGCATATGCATAATTCAATTTATGTGCAAATTAACGGTTCAATTAGTAATGAAGTGGATTCAAGTATATAAGCCAATCCAAGATGAAAATCATTCCATTATTCATGACTCATGAGATCTATATTGAAGTAGAAAAGCTCTGAAAGGACAAAAGAAAAAGAAAAAGAAATGATAGAGCCATCCAATTTCTTTTACGATTACTGAAGGAAAAAGAAATCAAGAACATATTGAGAGTTGCAAGAAAATATCAAAATCGATTGAAGATAATGACAAAAAGACAATCCAGAGGCATCCTTCTCACCACATGGATTCTATATTTTTGAAATGCAATGCAACCTGAAGCGTTCCCCACCACATTATCAAAGAAAAAGA
This sequence comes from Agave tequilana, assembly GCA_038442645.1. NCBI lineage: Eukaryota > Viridiplantae > Streptophyta > Magnoliopsida > Asparagales > Asparagaceae > Agave > Agave tequilana. The sequence continues at coordinate 29,506 of JAVJIF010019438.1, read as the reverse complement.
TACACAACTTTTATTTAACATCAGGTTATGGGATATTGCTCATTAAGAGAAAAATAATATACATGTTGAATCTTAGTTAATCCTGTGGCTGTGCCAACTCCAATGACTTCCTGTACAGCATGTTCTCTTAATTGACAATGAGTTGTGGTCAAACACTGTCTTGCAGTTGCTATAGCCTGTATCCAACGGATTAATTTATCCAAAGATACGAAAGCACATTTCAGACGCCACACATCTGAAGTTATGTATCTTATTTTCATCCTCTCATGATCTCATCATTTCACATTCTAATCAAACTAACTATTCTTACCATGTGTTCTCCTTATCTCGTGCTGTGTCTTTGATGCCTTCTATATTCTGGGATGGTTTAAAAGGGACTACACTCTTCTCCTTAATATTTTTTCTGACTTTAAACTACAATACCATATCTTATAAGTTGAGCGCGAAACAATATGTAAACATTTTAGCCTTTTCGTGTATTAAAATTAAGACATGTCATTTCCAATGCATAGGGGATGTGCCTTTTAGCAAGTTCCAATGAAACTTAGGTGATTGTGTTAATCCTTTAAATGGAGTAAAATGATCAGCAGACATGCATTTGGAGTTTTCAAAAATAAATTTCATTCTAAACAAGAACCAGATGTCAGTACGAATTTGATAGTGACTTCGAGCGTATCACATGCAGAATGCAAAATTGTTGGCTCCCCGCTGGTGAAATGATGAGATAAATAAATACAATGGTAAAAATTATTTTAATACCTCAACATGGTGGCCGGTATTCATAAATCTCTAGTCATTCAGGGATCTTAAAAGTGGATACTGAGTCCCGCTAGTCGTCATTTTGGTGGTCTATTATAAATGCATTTGCATCTTGTAAATGGTGCAACAGTAAGTAGAATTACGGTAGGTTGAACTACAAGTTTGGTTGGTCGGGTTGTAAGCAAAAATGGAATGCTTTAATTTGGTTGTTAGTAGTGTTGCTGCAAATACAAATCCAATATTTGGTTGGGTGGAAATCATGATGCATGTAATCACTTTGTTGATATGGCAAGTGGAGAAGGGAGACCTCCCACTTACATTAATGTTTGGATACCCGGAAGTGGGTGGAAGTGAGGAAGTGGGAAGTAGAATTCTTTTTCTTTTGAAAAATGAGAATTTGTATTTCCTTTCCGGTATTTGGATGATACTTAGGAAGTGTAATTGAAAAGGTGTAATGTCTTTTTCAGTGTTTGGTTGGTAATGTGAAAGTGGAAGTGAAAAGATTGACCACAAAATTAATCGTAAAATAAAAATAAAATAAAATTAATTATGAAAAAATTTTGAACTGTAATTAGAATGCAAGTAAGAGTTACATGACCACATGACCACAAAATTAACTGTTTTGAACTACAACTTATTACAAATGAGATTTACATGACCACAAAATTAACTGTAGCACCTTAAAAGTGAGAAAATAGTTGTGTAAAAGGGAAAAGAGAAGAGGAAAAGAGTTTTTTCATTTTTCTTTTCCGGTGTTTGGATGGACAGCGGAAGTGGGAAGTATCAGTGGGAAATATCATTTCCCACTTCCTTGAATCCAAACAGCCCCTAAAACAAACTGGGTTGTAAGTGGGGTTGCAACCATGAAGTACCACTTAACAATATTTTGGCCACAATCTATACACCATTTGCAACTGCAACACCACTTACAACCAACCAAACGTACCAACAAAGCCTTCAAATGGTAGATTAAATACAAAAACAAGAGTTGCAAGGTTTATTATTAAGATTTACTAATTTTTGGGATAAATAGTGATGTCTGTGTAAGTAACACATGTAGCAATAGACCATAATTATACAAAATAATGCAATTATTTATTTATTTATTTAAAGAATAAGTCATAACCTAGAGCATCAAACTTCATCCACTAACACAATTGGCTTTACCATTGCAGTACAATGACAAATTCTGTGGTTATTGTTGAATTAATTTGCTATAAATTATTAGCCTATAATCTAGCTTAAGATTTGGGTTTAAATGGTTATTGAAATATCAATGCACCAGGTCATAGACATTTCTATTGTGCAGTAGTGTCATGTGAACCACATGTATCAGAAAAGATACTTCCAGTTTGTGTATCATTTAGCATTTGCCATGTTCTGGTGTCCTGTGTCGGCTCTATGAGTTTTAAGTCCTGATTCAAACATTGTTGTGAAGAATTTCAATTCTTCCTATTCACAAGTGTCGTCTTCCAGGAAAAGTGGAGTTCATAAGTGTTTACGATATTCGAGAAGCAAAACCCATAGCCAACCATACCATGTGATTGCAAGGTGTTTGGGGGGGAAAAAAATAGAAGATCAACTTTTAACATCCATCTGGAATCTCATTTGATGTTGTTTTATTCCTATTACAAGATAGCCCAAAAGGTCCAAAGTTATATATATAAAAAAAATCACTTATGGCATTGAAATGTATTAAATACTTGGCTTTGATCATTTTTTTGGGAGTTTCAGTTTTAGTAGTTTTAACCTGAGGTTTGGTAGGGTTTTATGGGTAAGAAAAACTGAGGTAAAGGTATAAGTTTCATTTCATTATTAAGAATTATTGAAAAAATATGAATAATAGACAACTTGGTGTGTGGAATTATATGACTAAAAGACTTCTGAAGTCCTCAGATGCACCCTAAGACTCTATCTTTTATTATAAATGCCGAGCTTGAACATTGGAGGCAGCTGGGGGAAAGATAAACCTTTTGCCATTACAGTGACAGAAAGGTATCTCAGCCTGTAACTAATCTTTTGTTATCCATATCTATAGAAGAATAATCTGATCCTATTAAGACAATAAAGAGTTCCAAGTACTAGATAAAAGAATTACAGAAGAGAAAGTTCAGGTTTGGCAGCTTTTTTCTAGGGTTATGACATTCTAGACAAATCCTGGGCGATGTGGGTCAGTTTCAGGCTAGCAATAATGCAATTTTTATTTTTTCTTTGAACCATGCTCGTAAACTATATAACATAATTCAGATGATAGCAAGGTTATGCAGTGTCTCTAGACTTACAGCAGTCATTTAAGCATCTGTATTAATCCACACGCTTTTAGAAATCACATCCGTGATTCAGGTCCTGTCTAGGCAGGCTAGTAGGATTTGCCTAGGATCAAAACCATTCCCAAGCACCAAGGAGAACAGCCTAGGAATCAAGGTGGTCTCCATGATGGCAATGTATCACTTTCATGATTATGCGGTCAGCAAATTAGGAGTTGTAAAGTTGTAATATAAAGTATTGATAATGGTTTGGTTCCCAACTTTGGTAGAAAGGTTGACCAATTAGATCATGGATCCAATAACTTATATCAGTTCTTCACAATTCCTGCAATTTTCTGGTGTGGAATTGAACTCTCATGTAACTGAATTTACAATATCGCTGACTCAACAATTTGTCCAACTGGGCACTTGACTGAATGCAAAACACAAGCCTAAGACTCTTCTTGGCTCAAATCCACCAGCAAAAATATCTTCATGCTTGAAGCCTAGCAAACTGCTAGATCAAACAAATGTTTCACAACAACATGCAAGACAGGCTGTCTTCCCAAAGAAGATCCCACAGATGGGCCCTCACCTATGCTCCACCTTAACCTTACAAACAGGGGACTGAAACAATCTTTGTGCATGTAATTCGCCAGGTCTAACATGAACAGTCATTTTCCCAATATGCATGGTAAACTATGAACAGTCTTTCCCCAAGATGCATAGTTGACCATGGGTTATGCATGTGCAAGTGAAGAAATTAAATGACCCTTTATGCTCGACTTGAAGGCATATTATGAAGTCTTGATAGCTGGTTGGGATTCTAGGTACCACTTCTCACAGTCTGACCCAGAAGGTTAGCAGTTTAGGTTCCAATCACTAATATCAATCCTTCATGATCCCCCAACTTTCCTATGTTCATGCCAATTGCTTTAACAAAATTGTCAACTAAGTAATGCTTTCCAATTGAGTGCTTGCTAGGATGCAGCAAGCTGGCCCAACATATGCACGTCCTATAGTGTTAGACATTCCTCCAAAAGCGATACAAGTAAAAGGATATCACTGTTTCAAGCACAGCCTATAATGTCAACTCAATCTTGCTTGTTAGCGCTTAACTCTAAGATTTGCAGACTGTATATGTTGTGTGTTATTCAAAAAGTTTATAGAATATATTGCATTGTTAAATTGTTAAAACTTGTTGGTTTAAATTTGAACAAGGTCATATATCCTCATGATCCTTCCACTGATCATTCAGAAACAATAGAAAGAAGAAGTCTTTTGTTCTTTCAAGCTGTATTCAAAATTCGAAGGCATGCAACTCACTTGGTGAAAACTGAATTTGTCACTTTTTAACAAGACAAAATAAGATCTTATTGTTTCTGTTGGATGGCCATATTGAACATAACAAAGTTAAGCGATAATTTCTTTCCTAAACAGTGAGTCTTTAAAAATCTAAAAAGTTGACAAGAACTTCAATATAACCTTAGCTATAAAAACTGATTCACTAGCATAGTGATATGATTTCATTATCATATATAACATTAAATAAAATAAAATAAAAATATAGAGGCCATACACATGGCATAAGTGGTCATAATAGCTTAAAAGACTGGAATAAATAACTTGAAAGTCAGAATCAGCACTAACCATCTTGTCTCATAAGAGGATAATCTGAAGCACTGAGATTTATAAACCAGTCCCACTTTGCACTCTCCTTCAACAAAATTGCAATGGCGTGAAGAGTACAAGCAATCATTGTTGGCCCCTTGTAAGTAACCAAATTTGCCTTTGCAATCACCCGCACATTCTCCACCTCGCTAAACACCGGATCACTCTTAACATACATAGCCAAATCAATCCTTTCTCTCGGAGGTGCTTCCAAATCTAAATGCAAAATATATTGGTTTCGTGGATGGTATATAGCTTGCAATGTTCTCCTCATTCTCAGACTATCACCCTTTGTTCCGGTGATGAGATAAGCTATCCGCGGTGGTTCTGATTCCAAAACTGTATCCTCGTCCAGAGACTTCTTAAGATCCGAATCTAACGTATACCCATCAGCATCATCCAAGTTAGCAAAGGAAATTATATCCAAAGACAGAGAATTTCCATTGAATTGAGGGGAGAAAAGCCCAAAAACCGTCGCCAAGAAGAGGGTTAGCGACACCATTAAGCTCGCAAAGAAGGGAAGGAGCCATCTTCTGTCACTAAATGGCCTCCCTGAGTGATTTCCCCCATTTTTCCTCATACTTCTTTGATACCCAAATTCAAATAAACACTTTCCCAAATAGAAGTAAAGGTTCTACAGCAGAACCAAAGCCTCCTCTTGCCAAGGATGTATATCATTTATGGCATAAATCTCCAGTAGAAGTGAACAACTTGAGTCTTCAATGCAGTAAAAATCAAAATTTCATACCAATATCAGCTGAAATCTCTGAACCCAGATGCACTAATTCTGAACTTTATGGATAATGGGTATCTGTTGAATGAAATCAAATGAACAAACAAGTTTAAAAGCTTGGAATAAAGAAGCAAGAGAGAAGTCCCATTGTTTTTAAGAACATGAGTAAAAATTCAGGAAAAAATTGGTAATTTAAGAGGCAATGAGAAGTTACTTACAGTAGAAACTAAGATCCAGTAGAAATTTCTGAAATGGGCCCAAAAATCTTCCAAGGGCTACGAATTAGGGCAAAGGTGGGGGGAGATATCCGTACGAAATAGTCGGAACCAAGATGCCGCTTTTATAGGTGCTGGGTTTTTTTTTTTTTTTTTTTTTTTTGAGAGAGAGAATATATATTGGAACTGTTGGTGGTTTTAATTAAATTATTTTATTGTTGCTTATTGAATCATTCATCTATCATAAACTAACTAGTTTCTTTGTTGTTTATTACAGTTTACAAATCCCTTTATCTATTAATAAAATAGTTTATTTGTTTTGATTCAGGCAATAAAAGGATCAGGGATACAAAGCTCATGGTTTTTGTGGGACCCACCTACGATTTCACACAGAGAGAATAAGAATTTGGAAATGTTTCCGAAATTTGATACTATTTAATTTTTTAGGAAATTCTTTACTTTGTTTTATTTAAAGAAAAAAACCTTACGTGATATAATTGCACCTCTTAAGCCACGTGAGCTCTATCGTTATTCTTTTTCTTCACTGTCGAAATCTTCTCTCTTTAGACATAAGAAATAAAATTGAAATATATACAATGAAAAATGTTTAGTAAATTGTTCTTACTATAATTTGTGCCCCTCAGCTACTAAATTGTTAAGCTTCACTTATTGGTGCCATTCAACTACTAAATTGCTAAAAAAGAGCCTGCTCTTTTATTATGAACACATTCGTCGGTGGTGGTAAAAAAGAAAAAAAAAAAAAGGAAGAAAAGAAAAGAAAATTAACTGGTGAAATTCATGTAGACACATCAACCATTATTGTTTTCATTTAATCCAAAATAAATTATGGAAAAGGATTAAATCTATTGCATTGAGGAAAGATTGGGCAGCTAATGCAACTTCTAAAGATGCTCAAAGTTTTTTTTTAAAAAAAAAGAATTAGAAAAAAAATTAAACCACCGTCCAAATTAAGGAAATTTTATTTTATCAAAACAAAATCCTTTTTAAAGAAAATTAAATCAAAGTGATGAGTTTGTTGGGCGACAGAAATGGTGTGGGCCGGGAATTCAGCTGCACGAGCAAATCAGTGGTCTCAGATCAGATGCGGCGCCTCAAACACCGAAACTCCGCAGTGCGGCAGTGGGCAGCTCACGAACTGACACGTGCACGTTACTTAAAAGCTGACGTGTAGTTTAAGACGCGTCCTAACTTTGCCAATGAGAATAAATAGAAAGAAAAAGTTTTTAATGGTAATGAGCTTGATACATATATTATTATAATATTTTAATGAGCGTAGCTACACGGCAAGGCGAGCCAACTCTGACTACTGCTGATGAGAAAAATAATATATAAATTAAAAAAATTAAAAAAATTATTTTCTCCCTCAAATTTCGGGGAAGATTGATGTTGAAATTCAATTCGTGTGCGAGATTGTTTAACAAAAGCTGGAGCCAACTGGGACTCAAAACACAAAACAACGCATAGAGAGAGAGTATATAATTGACAAGAAGAAAACTTCGTAAACGTCACTCAGACGATAATAAAACTCTCAAGATCGTTGCTTATTTCATCAAACCAAAACAAGAATGTTTGACATGCAGCGAAAACAGAGTCTGAGAATAGGGAACAGAACAAACTTCTGCACGCAAGATTAATCAAATCAACTTCCATTGATCAGATGCTATAATCAATTTGCCAATAACTCAATCAACATTAACCGCGCTTGCTTTGATAGCAGGGGATTCCAGTGTTGCAAAATTGTACCAAAAGAATGTCTGTCATTTTTATTGTCCACCACCTTTGTCTTCTTGAGATGAACTGATATCATCCACTTTCTGTTCTCATCCATTCCACAGTTTCAATCCCTTTTCGACAAATCTGAGATGAAAAACAATAATTATCAAAGAAGGTGAGAAAGACAAATCTGAGATGAAAAACAAAAATAATCAAAGAAGGTGAGAAAGTGACGCAGACAAGAAAGTGAAGATGCCGGCTAGATTTCATTCTAGCGCCAACGAACCCTGAATAACGCCTTCAGGTAGGGGATAATATTTGAATCCACGAGCAAAAGAACAACTTCTTGAATCCATGAGCAAATAAAAGGAGAAAACTCAAAGTTTATTAAATCAAAATTCAATGAATAATATTACAAAGATACAATGGCTTTCAATAGGCTAAAAAAATAAAGTACTAACCTATCTAGAATTCCAAAAGAAAATAAAAGAAAAACAAATCGGATTACAAATCGAATCCAAAACTAAATCCTAAACCGACTCTGACGTGACTAGCAGTCGACTGGACGGTCGGTCGACCGCCAGTCAAAAGTGTGCATTGCCAATCAACCGGGCGGTCGACCGGCTAAGAAACCCAGTTTTCTGTTTTTAAGTCAGGCGATCGGGTGATCGACCACAACAATGATCGTTTCTCTGTTTTTTTGCCGGTCGACGTGGTGGCTTCCACTTTCTTTCTCAGTCGACCGGACGGTCGACCCGAGAACTGTCTGACCGTTGTTAAACTTTGATCTCCTGCTACTTGCTTTGGTTGATCTCCTATATCAGGAAGTGACAAGGGGAAAGTTCTAAGTCATGGTGTGATGCATCAAATCTTGCTATAATATCACTCTTCAGTTAATCGATGCAAATACTTCTTTCGTAAAGTCAAAACTAGTTCACTAGCGGAAAGATTTATTCTGCCAGAGAGAATCATGGATTTACCTTTCTTTCATTCCTAGTATACTGCAGCCATGCCGCATCCAGTAACCACTTTGTGAACTCAGTGTTCTTCTTTGAAAGAGGTCAGAGCATGAATCATTCGGGAAATTACTCCATTCACATGGGCACAATGGGGGATCTTCTAAGGATCTTCAATCCGACTTCTTTACCTGTCTCTCAGAACCTCTCGAAGAACAAACGCCCACTGTGTCCAACGAGTCCTGGCCTGCGTTTTAGAACAGATAAAAGTATCGTGACTGCTTGAAACATTAGCTTTTCGAATCAAATTCTTACAACTCTTGCAAGTTATGTTACATTTTTCCTTCCACTCCTGACATTCACAATACAAATTTAAGTACCATGCAAATTCAGTATTACAGAAAACAATAATTCGAGAAAAGATACACTAATAACTGCACCTGGCAGAATACTGAAAACGGTTCCCTCAATGGTTCATCACGTGACATCTCGCTTGTACTTCCATTAATAAATGTTCCATCAGCAAAGATCACCTATCTCACAGAAAAATGACCCAGTCATTTTGTATTGATTATAAGAATTTATGAACTTCAATTCCTGGCTTTTACATGCAGTTCATCAGATTGTTCAGGAAAAATTGGCAGAATTTTATATTTCAATATCTATTTTAAAGTGCTTTGGTGAAAGATGCGTATGCTTTCTTTTTATATGTAAGTGTGCACTGTGAAGGTGCGTGCACATGGGGTTGTGTCTGTGTACATGAGGTATGCAAGTGAGCATGGGCGCGCGCGTGCGCGTGTGTGCACAAATGCATGCATGCAGAAAGTGTTTGTGTTTGTGTTTTTTATGTGTCCGTGATGGTATATGTATGTATGTTCCTGTGTCCATGTGTGTATGCATGTCTTTGTGTACGTCCTTGTGTGAGAGCATGTGTGAGAGAGCTTACATGTCTATATGTATGTGTGCACATGCATCTTTGTGCATGCACGCGAGCATACACATGTATGTGCATGTGTGTGGGGAGGGGTGTGGGTGTGGGTGTGGGTGTGGCTGTCGTGGTGGTGGTGGTAATGCTAGTGAGAAAACTAGAGAGAAATATTGAAAAATAAATTCTAGTTAAAAGGCACAGAACCAAATTACATAGCATGAGGATGGAAATGGTCTTACCATGCGCACAAAAAATGTGTAGGATCTCTAGATGAGAATAGATACTCTACAGTTGGGAAAATTTAAGCCCAAAGATCAGAAAGGAGAGACAGAAGCATAAATTAGACCATATGCAGAAGTCCTCCTTTTTTAAGTGACTGATAACAAGTTATAACATACTATCTTAAAATTGGCCAAACCTCTGATGCATATCCAGGAGTAAAACCCGCAGCTGGCTTGATAAAAGATCCAATCGGGCTGCACCATTGCACAGCCTCAGAATGAAATAAGCCGTTCTCTAATTCCAAGCTGTACAGCCTGAAATCAGGAACTAGCATATCAGCTTCTTCTATAACTAAGCAACCAAAAGTTGTGTTAGTGAAGGCTCTTTAATTCCACGATCAAGCAAACTCATACAAAGTAAAAACTGAGTAAATTACAATTTATTAAAGCTATGAAGTAGTAGAACAGGAGCGAGATGCTTGCTAATAGTTTCCAAATTCTTTTTCTAGACATAACCTTCTAAATTCATACGTTAAAATCCAATTTGATTCAACAGACATTGGGTTTTAAGCATTATGTCAAGGTTCCTTCACAAATATGATGACTTTGTTACTGTTAGATTCAATGACTGGCAGTGTATGCATTAATATGTCTATGCCCAAATCTTGACCCACATACAGACAAAATCCCATTAAACTCCATGTCCAAAGGTTTTGACAAGGTGTGTGCAGTCTAACCATACCTTCTATGATTGTATTTAATGTTGCATAAGGTGTAAATAGACCTGCATAGTGTCATGGAGAGGATGACGCGGAAGTGGTTGCACATTATATCCCTTGGATGCCATGACTTCTGCAACAAGCAAACTTCCCGGCAACAAGAAATGACTAGTATTGTGATGATAACTATGGAAAAAAAAGAAGAATAGGAATGATCTTTCTTTAAGGTAGAACCTTGATTGTTTCTCCAACCATTTGGGGTGCCAGGAATATCCCGAGGAAAAGAGCTCAAAGTACTTCACCAGGAGTTGATCCACATTCGACTCCTAACCAGGGGCAGAGAGACGGGCAGCTGCTGTTTCAATCCAGGTTTTCTTTCCAGCCCCATACCTGCCACAAGGTGCGATTGTTCCACCAGGATTCTTTATCAGACTTCCAGCAAATAAATCTGCTGCCTGGAAAGAAATACCAATGTTATGTGATGCCTTACAATCAAGATAAAGTTAATAATAAAATGCATACCACCATTGGAGGTTCGGATGTTTCCACAAATTCCACGTAGCATTTATCCACCATAACCATGCAGTCAGGTTTTTGTCTCTGTAAAACACATGATAGTGGCACCCTCAAATGCATGCAGGATTTAAAGCTGCAAGCCATGCATTCAAAATTTTTGCTTAGGAGGAGGATGTGGGTTAGGGTGCAAACAACATGAAAACAATCATGCTCAAAGAATCAAAGTTACATGCATGTATTATTTGGCTAAAATTCATGCAACCAAAATGTGTGTAGAAAATGGATGTGAATGAAGGTGCGAGATCAGATACTCATCTGGTTAGCATTCAGATTTGTTTAGTTACAGTACTTACAAAACAAATTCAAAGGTGAGTTAGAGATAAACTGGATCTAGTATCTGTTTTTTTTAAAATAATATTGCAACTGATTTACCATTTGTCTCTCCTGCCTGCATCCTTTATGTTAAATGATTAAAGGTTTAGGCAGAAAATCTACATGTCATGAAATATAAAGCTGATATCTAATTCTTTAATTCAAAATACTACAATGCTGGCATTTGAAATGCTTTCCCCTTTTGGGATGATTTTAGTAGTTTTCACCTAATACAAACTAAAGATGATGATCTTCATCGAGATATTGAGTGTTCTTTTACCTGCAGCAAAAACTGAGCAGTTTGCAGTATACTTTTTACCCACAATTGTGCACTGAGCTATGTGCAAAAACAACAACCTGATAACTCCAATTGATGACATTTGTAATGTACTTGACATGTGCTCAGAATGAGAATGTTAACATGCTCAAGATATTTACTAATTACAACTACTAGTAGTAGGGATGTGACTATAAAAAATATTTCATCTGTATCAGGTTGTTTTGCGCAAATAAGCTGTTCTGATTGAGTTTTCACATTCAGATTACTTTCTGATTGGGTATCAACTAAATCATGAACATGCATATTCCCTAGTATAACAATGAATAATGAAACAAATAAAAAATGAATTGCCTTGATTATCTCTATAGCTCTTTATATATCTGGTACGCTCAAGCTTTGATGCCACAATAGCCACATGATCGCTGTGTGAAGGCACATTTTGTTTGGGATCTCTCAGCAGTGCCAATAGCATCCCAATCAAGGCCACCGTCTTCCACAAGCTAAAAGCATAGCTTCATCAAAAAGCAGTCTACTATGTCATTCACTAGAATAAGAAGTCTTGCAAAGGGAAAATTACTGGGACTTCTCTGTAGGCTACTCCAACGTCTTTCAGAGACCCATTTTGAGAAGAGTTTCTCATGCCAATCACTTCCTCCAAAGTGTCACAAGGAGCTCCAGCAACTGCTAGGAGCTGGTAAACAGAATTAGCCAAGAGGATGTCATAGAATCTATTGGTCAGGATATGTGAATCTATTAATCAGAATATGTGAAAGTAAACGAAACTAATTTTGGAGAACAGTAGTGGGGGAAACCAGAGAATAGCTCACTTCACCCCCAGGCCTCAAGAAAGCAAAGAGACCACAAGTGATGGCATGAGTACCAGAGAAAAAACTGCAGCAGAAAATGAAACTGTATGTTAAATTAAATTCAAGAATATACTATTTTTATGCGTAATAGAATAATTGCAAAAGGCATTAGAGACCTGTGAGAGAACGATTGCTGATTCTGCCCCAACAATTTCAGCAAAAAGATTTTCCAGTGCCTCACGCCCTTCCTTCATCATGACCATAGCCCATGCATCCACCAAAATGCTGACACAGTTGAAGAGAGTTTTAATCTTCAATTGTCTTTAGGAAGAAAAAAAATTATCACGTGCTTCCACATATTTTTTTGGAAATTAATTTGAACCCAACTCCTGATCTTAGAAAGGGAAGCCCGAGACATGTCAAAGTAAATGGGCGAAGAACAAATGAAAGGAGATGGGAAGTGCGAGTTATACACCCTTCAGATCCTTCTTTACAAATCAGCGGTCATTAACCACAACCCCCATAAAAAGAGAGGAGAAAATAATCCACAGAATGATTTCCTTTTCTATCAACCACTGAGTTATGACAATGTGTTTACTAAAGGCATTGTTTGAGAAAGGAAGCATGGAATACAAGTCTCCCACCCCACAAACCAACATCAATCCACCAACCAAACAAGATAGTACAATATCCAGTAATATCATATATATGTAAGAGTTCTATGGCTAAGATCTTGTGCATTATGAGCAATGTTACCTAAAAATGGGACACGAATGACAAGTGTTCGACATAGTAAATTTAAATAGTAGGATATTGGGTGCGAGAGCGCGCGCGTGTGGTTTTTCAGATATCGGCCAATTTCTTTATATATCAGCATTATTGTATCGGGTTTTGAGGTACGAATACTATATTAATCCTATATATTGGCCGATATTGTATATACTGATACTAAAAACCAATAGCAGATTTCATATCAATATTGAGATTTTGAAACACACACGCGCACACACACACAAATATTGGTCCCACATTTAGAGTAACCAAAGACTCTTTAAACCCTACTTGTTTGTCTGACATTGGAATAGTTCAAAAAGAAAAAAGACAAGGGTTTGGACAGTCGATCGTGACTTAACAACACAAAGAATAGAAAAACAAATTGGAATCTTTTACCAAAGTTGCCAAATTTGGCTTATCCAACTTGGCCATAAGACGGTGAAATCTAGATGTCTTAAGGCATGGCTAAGTGTTCTTAGCTGGGAAACAAGAAAACAACGGTGACACTAAGAAGTTTGAATAGTAAGATTACCACCTCACAGTTCTAGTGATTCTCTTTTGCCAGTTATGGGTTTGTTAAATGAATCTCCTTATAATCTCTCTTTTGTCAGTAAATTCATTTGTCGTTTTTTGCCAATATAGTTGACTACAGTGGCAGTGTTGTTGAGCAAATTAGCAATTGACTCATGAACCTTAATTTTTCAAGGTAGTTGACTACATAATCCTTGACTTTCTAATTCCCCAATCCAATACAAATGGATTGGAAGATAAATATCACATAGAGACTTGGGTTTATGATGAGGGAAAATAAGTTGAAACAAATTGATTTAGAACTCAGAGATCACAATTGAGGTTCGATGAGTTAAGAGGAAACTAAGGTATACACAGTTGAGTGAAGTTAGAACCAGCATGCTTGGTTTCTTACTCGATCAAACTACCATTGGGCTATTGACCAGACCAGTTCAATAAAAACAATTGATACTGTTGAATCTCTTTAAACCAAGGCAGATAATAATTTGAGGACCATAGTATCCTTCACTCAGGAAATACTATTGATAGTCAAACTTTATCACACTCTATTCTTAAGTAGATGCCTCACCACAATATCAAATATTGCTAATTCTGAACGGGGAAATATCCCAAAAAAAATCCCTGTAACTGACTGACCATATAAAATAAAGCTCTAGAATTATTCGGATCCATTTCAAAAGCACCATTGATAATCAAGATACCAATGCCGTATAGTGCACATTTCTTGCTCTAGTTGAGAATTGGGAATTGCTGCAAGTAGAATAATCACCAATATATACAATAAGGAGCAACAACAATCACAATTTTAATGCGTTTATAGCTTGGCATATCAAAGATGACAGCGTCTGTATGATCGGCAACAATTTGATTATATAAACACATTGTAATTGATTTGGGGTGTAGAATCTTGGAAGTAAACATACATGAGCTCCAACACTAGCGTTCTGGAATGCCTTAAGAACACAGGTGCTATTGTGAGCCGCCAAATTATCGACTTCTCTGAACTCCGGGATACAAGGAATCCACCGCCTTTGCTACCTAATTATCACAAGCAAAGAAGAAATTTGAATCTAGGGTTTTGAATATTGAAGTTTAGCAAATAAACAGAGAAGCTAACAACTTAGGGCTACGATAAAGAAGAGATGAGACTAGGGTTTCATCTCGGAAGCAAATGGGTGCGCAGGATAAGCAGAGGCGGCGCAGAATGAGACCTGGGATCTGCCGGCGCGCATCGGTGCATTCGGGGCGGCGCAGGATAAGCAGTGAAGGGGTAGGATAAGGCCATGGCTTTTGCTTTGGTGGCGGGAAAGAGCAAAGGAAAGCAGCCGCAGCCAGAAGACAAGGCACGAGATATTTGGTCACAGAGAATTGATCAAGGCACACACGAAACTAGTGCACCAAGAAAATTAATTAAGGCACACAATTATTTTAAAATATCCCAAAAGAATCCACCTCCTCTTTCTCCCTGCCCCAGCCTCGCCTTCTGCTGCCTCCTCCATTTCCAGCCTCGACCTCCTCCTCTCTCACCCTCACCCGCCTGCTACAGCTGCTGCTATAATTTGGGTCTCCTCCGCTGAGAGTTTTTAGTTGGTTCAATTTTGAGCCGGTTCGATTTGATTTTTTTAATTATTGTATTGGTTTTTGCCTCTGAAAGTATGAAAAAAAGGGATCTTCATAGAAGGTTTTAATGTAGAGGTTACTACTTTAGAGTTTAGAAAGCAAAATATGTATTGGAATTTAGGATCATTGAGTTTAAACTGTTTTCTTAGATTTTTTCATCACGTGGTTGATATATCACCATGCAATTCTTTATCTTATTCAAAATCCATATGGGGGTGTGGCTTCATATTTCTATCATATTTCTGTTATGTTGATATATCATCATGCAATTCTTTATCTTATTCAAAATCCATATTGGGGTATGGCTTCATATTTCTGTTATGTTGATATATCATCATGCATTCTTTATCTTATTCAAAATCCATATGGGGGTGTGGCTTCATATTTCTGTTATGTTGATATATCATCATGCAATTCTTTATCTTATTCAAAATCCAAGGGGATTCCCTGTGTTGAGTGGGTGGCGTGGGGTGAGGTGTGTGTGTGTGTGTAGGGGGGGGGGGAGGTGGACTGCCGACAGCCGCCGCAGAAGGAGGAGGTAGAGGAAAGATGAGGAAGAAGGAGGGACATTTTAGACTATTCTTTAGAGATAAAAGTGTCTATAAAAATAATAGCATTTTTTGTAATTTTTGAGAACGGATATTGCCAACCCAAGTGACATAGGTCTCCATGAATTAAAACAACCTCAAATTTGATAAGCCCCCCCCCCCCCCCCTCCCCCCCCCCCCCCCCCCAAAAAAAAAAAAAAAGGGCCAAAAGCACCACTTCTTCTCCTCCCTTCTCTGGCACCCCCCTCCCGGGCCTCCCTCGACTAACCGGCGAACCCCCCTCCTCCCCTCTCTTCCTCTCCCTACCCGCCACCCTTCTCCCCTCCCCCTCGCCCGCCCCCTTCCCCCCTCCCCTCCCCGTCCCCCTCCGACCTTCCCTCCTCCTCGCCTCACCCTCCCCGTCCCCGTCCCCCTCCGACCTTCCCTCCTCCTCGCCTCACCCTCCCCGTTCGACCCCCTCCTCCCCCAACCCTCTTCGCCCCCGCCTCCTCTGTTAGGTCAGATCCGAACAGAGGAGGCGAGGACGAGGAGGGGTGGAGGGGGAGCGTGGCGGGGAGAGATCGGGGGAGTGTGGAGGGGGTGGGCAGGAGGGGGAGAGCAGGGGAAAGCCGGGGAGGGGAGGGGAGGGGAGAGCAGGGGGAGCTTCGGGGAGGCGAGAGGGGGATGTTAGGGAGGGGAAGGGGTTGCTGGTGAAGGAAGGGAGGGAAGTGAAGGAAAGAGGAAGAAGAAAGGACATATTTTATTTTTCATCAAGGGTGAAATGGTCAAAAAAAAAAATAATGTCACACTTGTGAATATTTCTGGGGGTCTTTCTCATTTTTGGGTGATAATATTCGTTCCCGTAATTTTTTGATGTGTATGCTAATCAATTCTCTGTGTGCCAATATCCGTGTCGGAGAAAACGCTGTATATATTGGTACTTGAAAATATTTCATCCACCATTTATCTTAAACCCATTTTGCCACCCAATCTGAGAGAGCCATAGGATTCAATGACGCTGCAATGGTCTTTTTTGTGGGTTCAAAATATTTGTGGATATGACTTGTTCAATTTGCACATTATCTATTTTTATTTGAGTTTTTATTTTTTATTTATTGTGTTTTGGGGACAAGGTTTTATTAAGGAATTTTTTGTCTTTTTGTTCTTTTCTTTAACAAACTCATCTTAGAAGAGGGATTTCTAATAATCCAACTCCATTCTTTTGCCATTGGGTTAGATCATAGAACAAAAATAATAGAATTTTTATCACAAAAACCACAAAAAAGAAAAATGTGTTTATCGCAAAAACCAAAAAAAGAAAAATGTAGAATTTTTATCTAAAAAAGAAAGGAAAAGTAAGAGTATTCTTGTATGAAAGAAAAATTAAAAAAAAAATGTAGAATTTTAATAAACATAATTTGGGTCGTATCACCCATTATTGTTTTCTAGCATCTCTTTTGGCATGTAAGCGCGATAAACATTTTGCAATAAAACTTTTTTGGTTGTTAGATCTTTTTAAAATGACTTTTTAGTTTTATCAGATTCATTGATTCTGTCTGGAGAATGACCGGTGGTGATGATCAAATTGTCAACTCTATATTCTTCTATTTGATTCGATGAAACCCTGTCATGTTGTTGTTCATGATAGTCGTAGGCAAAAAATTATGTGCATATAAAATTAAATAAATCGTACCCACTTGATACATTGAGCTTGTTTGGTTAAGGGTGAAAGTGAAGAAGTGAAGAAATGAGGAAGTGATAATAGTTCTCTTTAGAACTGGGGAATTGGTTAGTAAGTTTTTCGGTGTTTGAATGTTGTATATTTTTTTTTAGTGTTTGGATGGTGATGTGGAAGCGGAAGTGGAAAAGTTGACGACAAAGTTGACCGCAAAATAATATTAAAATAAAAAATAATTAAGAAAAATAAAAAATGGACTGTAATTAGAATGCAAGTGAGATTTACGTGATCAAAAAATTAAATGTGCTGCAACTTATTACAAATGAGATTTATATGACCACAAAATTAACTGTAACACTCTGAAAGTGAGAAAATGGTTGTGTAAAAAAGAAAAGAGAAAAAGAAAAGAGGTTTCTTATTTTCCTTTTCTAATATTTGGATAGATAGGAAAGTGAGCAATTATACTTCCTCATTTCCTTACTATTAATTTAACACTTATGTATAACCAAGAGTGTTGCCGAATTCCCCTTGCGAGGCTCTGGACAAGCTCCTCTAGATTCCCCTTGAATGGGTTGAGGTGCCGCGTTGGCTCTCTTGGTTGAATACTAGTGTTATCAAGCAATCCCAAGCAAGTATAGCAATTTAAGCACAAGGGTATATCAAGCATGTAAAGTAAAGACAATGAAAGTAATGCAAGATATAAAAGAGACAAAGAGAGAGAGAGGGATAGAGTAAGCAATCGCAAACACAAAGGGTTTGTTTCGAGGTTCGAGCACACTTGCTCTACATCCCCGCCTTCGACACACGAAGGATTTCCACTATGTAAGATCCCACCGGATCTCTCCTCGGTGCCGTACACCTACAAACCCTCGGACTCCCAAGTCCCGTACACACGCAAGTCCACCGACTCGCCGAGGCCGTACCTCTACCACCAAGAGTTCACAACCGAACTCCAACCACCAACAACGAGCACACTTGCCCGTTTCCTCAAATACAAAGAAAAAATCTCTTTGATGATCACAACACTTGATCACCTAAAGAGCACTCTCACTACAGCACACCTATAGGAATATCTAGCAATGGATAGCTCAAGTGTGTGGTGAGAAAATGAAGGAAAGAAAGCTTTGTTGGAAAACACAAGAAATCACTTAAACACTCTCTTGATAAAAACTCTTCCTTTTGATTGGAAGTATTTGCACTAAAATCTTGTAGAGAAACTCCTCTAAAAGTGTCTGAAAAACAGCTCAAGAATTCTCCTAAATGTTCTATCTAAAACAGATGACAAAAACCCTTTATATAGGCTGCCCAGAAAAAGAGCCGTTGGGGTTCTGTCAGAGCTGGCGGTCGACCTCCGGTCGACCGGCCAACGGTCATTTTTCTGACCGTTGCAGCCACCGGTCGACTGGTGAGTCGACCGCTCTTCTGGAAAGAACTGTCGGTCGACCGGTCCGGTCGACTGGCATTTTCCAGAGAGCAACAGGTTTGGGTCGGTCGAGTATCGGTCGACTCCGGTCGACTGATACGCACATGCACAAAAATTGTGCATGTCGGTCGAGTGCCGGTCGACTGCCGGTCGACCGGTCACTGAGAAATTCTGAAAAATCAGAACTTCCAGGACCAGGACAATTTGGATTTAGGGTTTGGGTCTTGGATAAAATGTTTTGGTCTTGAAAAATCATAGAGTATGAGCATGTGTCATACTACTATCAAGGTAAAATACTTGGTAAAAATTCTTTTGATAAAAACCTAATTTTCCATGAAATGTTTTTCCAAACCTTTATCAAATACAAAAACAAGATATTTGAGTCCATTTAAAAAGCATAGTGTGTATGGATATGATCCACTCCACAATCAATATGAAATATCTATGTTTTTGAAATCTAGTATACAACTTGGTTTTGGTTAAAGAATATACATGATAGAAATACCAAAAACCAACAAATATTTTGTCTTAAAGAGAAATCTTTTTCTAAAATAAAAGTTCTTTTCTAAAAACAAAATCTTTTATGAAATCAATAAATCAAGAGTTCTAATCAAGAGTGTGTGTGTGATATAGACTTGAGCAATCCACCACTATTCTATCCTTTACATTTTTACTAAAACAAAAATACAAATTCTATACCTAGACACAAGTCTTCAACTTCTTGAATTCTTCCCTTGAAGGCTTCTCATCTTCTTGACTTGGTCCAAGCTTGATCCAAAAACTTCCTTGGATCACCACATGCAAGCTCCAAATCTTGTTCTTTTATCCTTTGTTGAGCTATGCACCTACTAAGATCTTGATCATGAATCTGTCACTAATTAGCACAAGATCATTAGTAACTATAACTACATGAGTTGATCATCATCAAAACTAGGGTGAAGGGCCTTTGGGCCAACAATCTCCCCTTTTTGATGATGACAAAACTCATGGAGTTATATATGCATGGATTAAAGTAAAGCTTCAAAGAAGCTCCCCCTTAACTCATGCATAATAAATAAGCAATAGATATTCAATGAAGTACATAAAATGTATGCAAATGAATGCACAAAAATGCACAAATCTTTATTTCTTTTTCTAAACATGCAAGTTTATTTCTAAAAGAATCATTTTCTACATGCATGCAATCAATGTTCTTTTTCAAATCTTTATTATTCTTTTCTAAGCATGCAATGTTATCTCTACATGAATCATGTTCATTATGCATGCAAGCAATGTCCTTTTTCAAAATTTTATTTTCTTTCTTAATTATGTCATATCTTTCAAGCAATAATTGGCATAAAGAATTTAGCTCATCATATGACATACTAGCATCCTCATCATCGGATTCGGTATTTACCTCAAGGGGGTCATCCCCTTGGACCATGTAGCACTTGTTGGAGGTGTCGCTTCCAACATCCGAATCGCTCCCCGCATAGTATTGTTCATTTTCGCCAAGGAGATGAGGTGTTCCATACTACAAAAGCCATATCAATATTAGCAACCCTACATAAACAATCATCATTTAGGGTGCTCTTTAAAGCATGTAGGGCTTTTGTATTAGCCTCAAGATTCTTACCATCTATACAATAAGCATTATTAGTAGTGGCAAGATATACATTATAACCTAGGGCTTTGAGGAATAATGACATCTTAACTTTCCAAATGTGGATGTTAAGAATGTCAAAGGTGGGTGGTGCCATAAAGTCCATGGTGAGGTGTGTGTGTACAACAAATATTGTGATTAGCCCAAATGTAGGATCTTTAACTCTTAGGTTGTTAGACCCTTATCAAGAGCACTAGCTCTGAACATCCATATAAAATCACAAATTCTTCTCCCCCTTTTGTCAATCATCAGCAAAGGGTTCAAAGAAAAATACATCAAACAAATTTTTCTCCCCCTTTTATCAAAACAAAGAAATCAAGGAGGGATAAATACAAATCAATCAATAAAATTTATATGCGATATAAATTCATCAAGAGGATGAAGTTCAGAACCCGTCACTGGGTATTCGGCTTCAACATCTTTATATCTTTGTTTAAATATGTAAAATAAAATTAAATCATTTTGTGTGAAGTTTTGTTGATATGATCACTAAATGAAGATTTAAAAATAATTGTTGTTTCCCTGAATGTTATAATATAACATATTTTTATTTGTTATAATTTTTTTATTTAAAATTTTTTTTTTGGCCAGAACCTGGTAGCAGAATTTTCAGACTTACCGGTCGACCGGCTCCTAACCCCAGTCGACCGGCTCTGTCTGAGAAAATATTTTGATTTTTTTTTGTGCTACCGGTCGACTGCTGGTATAGGACCAGTCGACCGATCTGGATGCAGAACTCTCTGTATCTTTTCGGTCGACCGGTCCCTCAATCCCAGTCGACCGATAGTCGTATTCTGGCGTATATTTGGTCTTTTTCCTCACTGTTTCGGCTCTCTCTCTCATTTCCTCTCACAGCGACCGCAGGAGCCCCTTTTCTCCAAAATTTCCTTCTACAAATCCGTTCACCTGATCCTAAATTCCTTCAAAACCCATTTCAATCTTCTCATTTCTAACTCGGATCTTCAATCTCAAGCCGATCCGTCCGTCAGATTCTCAGAATTTCTGGATTTTCAAGCTAGGTTTCAGTTTTTCTCAAAGGTAAAAATTTCGAATTTTTCACTTGTTCTTCCTTTCTAGCTTAGATTTATCACTTCTATTGTCTTCATATTAGATTGATTGATCATCTAGATCGTGCCTTTACCTGCAAAACCCTAAAAATTTGATTTTTATCATGCCTCCAAAAAGACATCGTTCTGAGAAGGGAAAGGGCATTGCCCAATCCTCATCTCAAGCCCCTAGGACTGATCCTGTGTTCCGTAACGATCTTGCCTCTGATCGTTACACACATTTAGCCCCTAGGAATACTATTTCGGGTAGATATGTGGCTATCCAAGACTTTGAACATTTAGATATCCCCCACATACTCCGTGCTAACAATCTTGTGGATTTTCTCTCCATCCGGGAGAAGGTTTACACCTCTTTGGTTCCCTATTTCTATGCAATTTTGAATTTAGTGGGAACCGGATTATTTCCCGTGTGATGGGTAGGGACATAAACATTTCCCTAGGTCAATTTGCTAGAATTCTTCATCTTTCCACTGATGGAATAGATGTTTACTCTTATGACCTACATGATTTTCCTGAATATCCAGAGGGTGAGTCTTCACTCACCGCATCCACTCTCCTTCACCAGGATGACAATCCCGATCTAGTGAGGAATGAGATTGTGAGTCAGTATACCCTCCAATCTCAGGTCCTTGCTAAGATTGTCTTCATAATATCGTGCCAAAATCCGGTGAATTTAGCCATGCTCGAGGTCCTGTTCCCTTGATTATCTATTGCCTCCTTAAAGGCATTAAGATAAATTTCCCTCGGGTGATCGCTTCTCACATGAGTGGTGATCAGATTCGTACTGCTGGTAGGAGTCTGCCTTACGGTATGCTCATTACCCATCTGCTTAGGGCTCTAGATTTGATTTCTCTGGTCAAGCCCCTTCAAAACCCTCTTCAGATTTCAGCTCTGATACCAATTGTAAAATCACCTAGAGGGGGGGGTGAATAGGTGATGGCTAATCTAAAGGTCACTTATGAACAAATAATGCGGAATTAAAACTAAGTTGACCAAATTAAAGCTTCTTATTAATTTAACACTTATGTATAACCAAGAGTGTTGCCGAATTCCCCTTGCGAGGCTCTGGACAAGCTCCTCTAGATTCCCCTTGAATGGGTTGAGGTGCCGCGTTGGCTCTCTTGGTTGAATACTAGTGTTATCAAGCAATCCCAAGCAAGTATAGCAATTTAAGCACAAGGGTATATCAAGCATGTAAAGTAAAGACAATGAAAGTAATGCAAGATATAAAAGAGACAAAGAGAGAGAGAGGGATAGAGTAAGCAATCGCAAACACAAAGGGTTTGTTTCGAGGTTCGAGCACACTTGCTCTACATCCCCGCCTTCGACACACGAAGGATTTCCACTATGTAAGATCCCACCGGATCTCTCCTCGGTGCCGTACACCTACAAACCCTCGGACTCCCAAGTCCCGTACACACGCAAGTCCACCGACTCGCCGAGGCCGTACCTCTACCACCAAGAGTTCACAACCGAACTCCAACCACCAACAACGAGCACACTTGCCCGTTTCCTCAAATACAAAGAAAAAATCTCTTTGATGATCACAACACTTGATCACCTAAAGAGCACTCTCACTACAGCACACCTATAGGAATATCTAGCAATGGATAGCTCAAGTGTGTGGTGAGAAAATGAAGGAAAGAAAGCTTTGTTGGAAAACACAAGAAATCACTTAAACACTCTCTTGATAAAAACTCTTCCTTTTGATTGGAAGTATTTGCACTAAAATCTTGTAGAGAAACTCCTCTAAAAGTGTCTGAAAAACAGCTCAAGAATTCTCCTAAATGTTCTATCTAAAACAGATGACAAAAACCCTTTATATAGGCTGCCCAGAAAAAGAGCCGTTGGGGTTCTGTCAGAGCTGGCGGTCGACCTCCGGTCGACGGCCAACGGTCATTTTTCTGACCGTTGCAGCCACCGGTCGACTGGTGAGTCGACCGCTCTTCTGGAAAGAACTGTCGGTCGACCGGTCCGGTCGACTGGCATTTTCCAGAGAGCAACAGGTTTGGGTCGGTCGAGTATCGGTCGACTCCGGTCGACTGATACGCACATGCACAAAAATTGTGCATGTCGGTCGAGTGCCGGTCGACTGCCGGTCGACCGGTCACTGAGAAATTCTGAAAAATCAGAACTTCCAGGACCAGGACAATTTGGATTTAGGTTTGGGTCTTGGATAAAATGTTTTGGTCTTGAAAAATCATAGAGTATGAGCATGTGTCATACTACTATCAAGGTAAAATACTTGGTAAAAATTCTTTTGATAAAAACCTAATTTTCCATGAAATGTTTTTCCAAACCTTTATCAAATACAAAAACAAGATATTTGAGTCCATTTAAAAAGCATAGTGTGTATGGATATGATCCACTCCACAATCAATATGAAATATCTATGTTTTTGAAATCTAGTATACAACTTGGTTTTGGTTAAAGAATATACATGATAGAAATACCAAAAACCAACAAATATTTTGTCTTAAAGAGAAATCTTTTTCTAAAATAAAAGTTCTTTTCTAAAAACAAAATCTTTTATGAAATCAATTAAATCAAGAGTTCTAATCAAGAGTGTGTGTGTGATATAGACTTGAGCAATCCACCACTATTCTATCCTTTACATTTTTACTAAAACAAAAATACAAATTCTATACCTAGACACAAGTCTTCAACTTCTTGAATTCTTCCCTTGAAGGCTTCTCATCTTCTTGACTTGGTCCAAGCTTGATCCAAAAACTTCCTTGGATCACCACATGCAAGCTCCAAATCTTGTTCTTTTATCCTTTGTTGAGCTATGCACCTACTAAGATCTTGATCATGAATCTGTCACTAATTAGCACAAGATCATTAGTAACTATAACTACATGAGTTGATCATCATCAAAACTAGGGTGAAGGGCCTTTGGGCCAACAACTTCCGCCCACTTCCTTGCAACCAAACACGCCCATAATTGAATCGCATGCTATGCACATAATTTGTGTATGATCATCATAGGATAAAATTAAAGAAACGGTATACTTGACTTTTTTTACCACCATCTCAGGAAATTTCCTTAGGTCTCACCTAATACTCATTATTCTCTTCTTTATGTTAATAATAATTCAGAAGATAATAGTTTGATTGGTGTTAGTTAAGCAGTTAACTCCATGTTCTAACGCTGGTTAGGAGAAAGGATGTCTACACATAAACGAAGGATTTGTTACAAAATATTTCCAAGACAGGTTTTTCTGCAATTTATCAGAGTGGATGAAGAATTTCAGCTATGTGTTATAGTATGCATAGATTTATTTATAATCTTTTATTTGTACAGTATTTACATGTGAAAGAAAACGGGGACAATGAATATGTGAAACTACTAAAAGATTAATTTTAACCATCCTCCGTAATAAAAAAATTAATTGAAAAATTTTAAAAAATAATAGCGGTATTACATGAATCGTTTGGCCCAAGCATTGAGACCTCGCTGGCAAGTGAAGTTAGTTCAATAATCGAGCTAATTCTTATCAACTCCTGTCAAACGATCAAAAAATTGATAAGAGCTAGCGAGATAATTATAAAATTAGAATTAATCTAAAATCCAGTTTTAAGCTATTTTGAAATCCTCCCAGTTCTTTGCTAATTCCACAAAAAAAAAAAAAAAAAAAAAAATAATAGAACTACCCTTTTTCTTTCTTTCTTTCGCTACCTCAGTTCCTAACTCTAGTTAATTTTAATTCTAAGCAAACAACCATTTCAGCTCTAATTCCTAATTCTCTAGTTCCTAATTCTTCCACAATGGATCGTGGTAGCATTCCAGGCTTAGAATCAAGATTACCTAAAAAAAATGGCTTGCTCCGCAAGCAACAGTCCATTTGCGTGTGCATCTGTTGTGCACAGATCAACAATCAATGAGGAACCCTTCAGTGACAGATACAGTAAAGAAGTACCACCCAATGACAAGAATAAGGAAACAATAGGAAGAAAATAAAACACAAGATTTAATGAGGTTCGGCAATTTGCCTACGTTGGACTCGTTTCCAATTCAGAAAAGAATTCTGAAATCTTGAAGGATCGTCTGTCGGTCGACCGGCCGGTCGACCGATCCAAGTCCCGGTCGACCGCTCCAACCCGAGAGCAAAGCCTTATCAGTCAGTCGACTGTGCGGTCGAACGTTATTGCCTGTGCACGTTGGTGCACACCGGTAGGCCGGCACGGTCGACCGTAACTGCTGTTAGTCACATATTGTCTTCGTCTTTGGCTCTGATGGTTGCTAATCATTGTCTTACCTCTCTCTTCCTACAATTCTCCATCTCGGTGAAGATTCTCAAATCTGAGCCGATCTCAGCATAGGATCTGTCGACTCGAAAGTGGCTGCACCGGTGTGGCTGCCTAAGTACCCTGCCCAAGGGATCAAGTCATCCGTAGTTCATCCAAATGAGCTCCAACAAGCTCATGCGACAGGAAGGATATGGAGCAATGCTTTACAATGTGTAAATTTTACTCCTGACACCACTTTGGTAAACATATCGGCGAGATTCTCCTTTATATGAATCTTCAGTAACTCAATATCACCATTATCAAGAATCTCCAGAAAAAATTGGAACCTGACATCTATGTGCTTCGTCCTTACATGATACACCTGGTTCTTTGCTAAATAGATAGCACTCATATTATCACAATTGATCTTCAACAGATCATGTTCAATCCCCAAGTCATCTAGCAACCCTTGAAGTCAAATTGTCTCCTTCATAGCCTCCGTCATGCCATGTACTCGGCTTCTGTAGTAGACAATGAGACGGTAGACAGTAGAATAGAGCGCCAACTGACCGGTACTTGAGATAATGTAAATACATACCCGTGTTGACCGGCATTTGTCAAGGTCTCCTGCATAATCGGAGTCAACATATTAGATACATTCCTGCTTTCCTGTGGAATCCTTCTCGAATACCAATCCAACATCTATGGTACCTTTAATATACAGCAGAACCCACTTCACTGCCTCCCAATGACCCTTTGCAGGATCATGCATGTATTTACTAATCATTGAGACAGCTTGTGACAAATCTGGTCGTGTACACACCATTGCATACATCAGACTACCAACTGTGCTAGCATATGGCACGCGAGTCATATACTCACGTTCTTCAATAGTTTTTGGAGACATAGGCTTTTAACTTGAAATGAGGAGCTAGTGGTGTACTTACAGATTTCGTATCATTGTCGATGTTGAACCTCTGAAGTACTTTTGCAAATACCCCTTTTGTGTCAAGCTCACCTTGTCACTCCTTCGATCTCGTTCAATTTTCATGCCTAGCACCTTCTTTGCTTCACTAAGATCTTTCATCTCAAACTCAGAAGATAAGTCCTTTTTCAGTCATCAATTACGGATCTAATTTTTGAAACAATAAGCATATCATCTACATATAATAGTAAATAGATATACTCTCCTATAGGTAGCCTGTTGTAATACACCATGGGTCATAATGGCTACGTGTGTACCCCTTTCCTCTGATGAAGCTGTCAGAACGCTTGTACCATTGTCTAGGAGATTGTTTTAATTCATACAGCGATTTCTTCAGCTTGCACAGCATGTTTCTTTTCCTGCTGTTTTGAACCTGTCGGTTGAGACATATAGATCTCTTCATTCAGATCGCCATGGAGAAAAGTGATCTTTACATCTAGTTGATCAAGGTCAACTCGTACTGTGCTACCAGAGCCATAAGATGCGAATTGAAGAATGCTTTTGCAACATGAGAAAATACCTCATTATAGTCAATTCCTTCTCTTTGTATGTAGCCTTTTGCTACCAATCTGGCTTTTGTAGCGTACAATATCTTCTTTTAGAGATCCCTATTTCTTTGCGTATACTCACTTACAGCCAATTGCCTTCTTTCCTTTAGGCAACTGTGAGTTCCCAAGTGTCATTTTTGTATGGAGAATTCATCTCTTCTTCTATGACATCTTTCCACATCTTTGATTCTGAACTGATTTCAGCTTCCCTGTATGTAGACGGGATTGCCTCTTTAACAACCCGAAGAGTATAGCGATAATCATATCTGTAGTGAGCCAACTTGATTTACGTGTATTCCCTTATTTGTCTTCTAACTGCATTGGATTCAGGAACATTACCCATGATCTGTTCTTGATCCTCATCATCATCAGAATGACCTCGACTATTTGATCATTACCTTGTATCACTTTAGGCATGATCCTCAAGGATATTGAACTTTCTAGAGATGGTGGATTAGCATCATTTTCCACCTGCTGCGATACTTCTGTGATCTTGGCAATCTCCATCTGCCGAGAGATTGTAGGCTTCAACATTAAAGCCTCATCAAATGTGACATCTCTGCTGAAAATAAATTCTTGTCCTTAGTATCCTAGATTTTGTAGCATTTTATTCCTTTCTTGAATCCTAGGAGCAATCCCTTCTTCCTCTTGGGTCTAACTTATCTTCTTTAACATGATAGTAGGCTGGACAACCAAAAACCTTAGCGAATCATAATCAGGAGCAGTTTTTTCAGATCAAATCTCTAGAGGAGTTTTACCTCCAATCGTAGACGAAGGCAACCTATTGACAAGATAGCAAGCATATGCTAAAGCCTCAGCCCAAAAATTCTTCGATAATCTGGTATTAGATAACATATAACGAACCTTCTCTAGCAAGATTCTGTTCATCCTTTCTGCTACCCCGTTCTGTTGCGGTGTTTCCCTCACTGTGAAGTGTCTT
This sequence comes from Agave tequilana, assembly GCA_038442645.1. NCBI lineage: Eukaryota > Viridiplantae > Streptophyta > Magnoliopsida > Asparagales > Asparagaceae > Agave > Agave tequilana. The sequence goes on along the minus strand of JAVJIF010019438.1, from coordinate 1,385 downwards.
TTATGCCCTCATCACGACATAGATTAAGGAAAGGATCAGACCTATATTCTCATCCATTATCTGAACGGAGGACCTTGATTTTCCTTCCCGTACTTCTCTCCAAATTCCTTTTCCACTCCACAAATAATTTTAGGATCCCCCTTGTACTTCATGGTATATACCCAACATCGCTCAGAATAATCATCAATCAATGTCACAAAGTAGTGGTTACCTCCAATTGATACAGTCTTGATAGGTCCCCAAAACATCGGTGAATATAATCCAGAATCCCCTTGGTGCAATGAATTGTTGTACCGAATTTCACCTTGGTCTTCTTTCCGATGACACAATGTTCACAAAATTCCAGCTTGCAGGTTCTGACACCTTTCAATAATCCTTATTTTGCAAGAGCTTACAAAAACTTTTCACTTGTGTATCCTAGCCTCATATGACATAGCCTGGTTGAGTTATCATCTGAATCAGTGAAAGTCTGTGCAGTACTACCCTTCAAGTAATAAAAATTGTTCTGGCGGACGGTCTTCAGAACCACCATTGAGCCTTTGGTCATATTGAGAACTCCATCCTTTATTGATACCACAAGACTCATGTCTCCAAAGCTCTAACAGAGATAAGGTTTCTCTTAAGTTGAGGTACATAGCTCACTTCCTTCAATTCTCGTATATCCCATCGAACATCTTGATCTGGATTATTCCTACACCTTTCATGGTACATGGCTGATCATCTCCATAACAACGAACATCTATCTAGTTTCTCAAAGCTAGAAACCCAATCCCTATTCGGGCACACATGGTAGGTAGCATCAGTATCTAATATCCACTCAGTATCTCCTGAGTAGGCAATGATCGAGTAGTAACAGAGAAAAGAATACCGATGAGTCCGAATCGATCCACTTGCTGTGAAGTACTAGTGAGTACTGACTACTCGTGCAAGGTTTTGCCTCAGTCTTGACTCCTTCTTCTTACCTTTGGCCTTTAGACAATCAACTTTTCAGTGCCCAAATTCTTTGCAGAAGGCACACTGGTTCTTCTTCAGATCTCTGAAATCTGACCTGGACTTCGATCTCTCACGATCACCTTTGCCCTTCCTGTATGAACCTCTACCTCTTCCTGTCAATGCCTCTGCTGATGTGATTGCATGAGAGACAATCTGTCATGCCTCCTCATTTCATAGTTAGCAAGAGCAGCCGACACTTCATTATAGTTAAGAGATTTTCTACCATTGATCAATGAAAGAGTAAAAGTCTCATACTCCTCTAAGGAGAGAGTTCAAGAGAATTACGCTTTATCTTCTTCATCGATCTCCACATCCACATTAACTAAATCTGTAAGAAGTTTTGTGTAGCAATTCAAGTGTTCGTTGATGGAGCATCATCTCTTCATCTGAAA